>JAHXJL010000126.1:600000-883119 GCA_019395255.1 Botrytis medusae | reverse complement strand
ATAACTCCAATCTGGCATGCTCCGAAAGCCATGTAAAATTCCAAGAAAAGGATCGGACTGGCTTCTGAAACTTGACTATTGATTGCAGGCAATTTAAAAAAGGAATACGCAAGGCAGCCCATTGATCATGATCAATGTCACCAGTAGCAACCTCTTCGAGCATCGATAACGCTTGGAACTCCGAGGCGAACAATCCTGATATTGAAATTATCATTGGCAGACGTTCAGCAATATTGAACTCGACGGACGAAGGCGAAATACGAGGAGTAATATCCTTGGTACCTCGAGGGCCAATGTAGAGGCCCAAAGGTTCATAGGCATGACGCGGCTTGTTCCCACAGCTAGTACATGAAACATGCCCACAGTTCTTGCATTTGACAATTGTCGATCGTGATATATCAGTTTGTGCTTCGCAATAGCAGTATTTTGCAGAAGACTCGACGAGATGAATACATTCTCCAAAAGTTAAAGGCTGTCGAACAACCGTAATATCTTCATATGAGTTGAGCATGTCTTCTCCGCCACGGAAACTCTTTTTTGTTATGTCCTGGGCTGGAATTTTGACGCCGTCGCCTGGAGTGAGCTTTGAGAAGTACTTAAGAAGCGCGAACGTCATTACACTTCCAACCACTGTGACTGTCATCGCATTGCCAGCAAGGTTTCTCAAGTCTTGTTGAGAGATACCACCAAGTTCAAGACTATTAGTATCAATTCCTTGGAGGTGAAGATATTCTTCACCAGTAAGCTTGCTACCACGTGCAGTATTAAACATGACACCGCTTGGTGTCAAGCAAGGCAAGAGACCGCACTTCACGTTATCGTGCTGAACATAAACGTTTTGTGACAAATCGATGTTTCGACTGGACATAATATCAGTAAGTTGCAACATGGATATGATAGAATTAAACTTACCTGAGGAAACGGTCATCATAACCTCGACATATGCCACGCAAATGACTGACATCAGTAACGTCGTGAACACGTTCTACGAAGCCTTTAAGATTACGGGGCCAATTATCAGGATGACAATAGTTGCCCGCACTGCGCCAATCGGTAATAGGCTTAGAAATACCGAAGCCCTGTTGATGACGATAATCAAAATGCCTCGCACAGCACGTATCCCACTTTGCGACCGCACGTGATTCAACTTGAAATTCGACCTGAGACCGGAGTGCCTTCGAATCAGATGGCTCCATCCACTGCTCAGCGTCAGTGCTAGCAGGGCGCGAACACATGACTTTCATGTTAGCAAAATATGTTTTCCATGTCTTTGTAAGTTTATGCTCTTCTATCTCATCGGGCCCCAGAGAAGATTCAGGGAGGGCAATGAGATAACCGCGTTGGCGGGTTTGGGGAATGCCATAATGCTTGCTATCGACGTTTGCTGAGCCACCGAAGTAACCGTGATCGCCCAGCATTTTAATCATAGCCTCGAAAGGACCACTCAGGACATTTTCGCTGATAGCGATCTTTGCTTTTAGATACTCAACAAGCAAAACATATGCGCGGAAAGTGCGCGAGGACTCAGTTTGGTCTCTCTCCAAGTCCATACTCTTTTGGCTGTTCAAATTGGAATAACTGGTGCAAGAAGTACCAACGATGATAACATCAACTGTACCCGGCGCTGGAAGCGCATAGGTTCTACCAAAAGCGGTAGTCCTATAACATGTTAACCAAGAACAAAACTTTCGGATACTTCAACCTACATAAAACCTATCTTTTCGGGGTTACCCTCCCACTCGAAGATTTCTGTGATATCACGTAGAATAGGAACAGCATGGAAGTTTCGACGAATATAAGATTGTTTAGCCGGATCAATTTCACATGAGAAGACATGCTCAATTTTGAAGTCATGGCCTCTTTTCCTTAACCCTAGATTTAATTGTTAGAATTTAATTGGAAAAGACTTTTTGAGATAATACCTTCAGAAAAAGAATTCAGAAACAGGATGGGTGCTTCAGTGCCGGAACATGCGGTGGCGACGCGCAAAGGCCGGCCATTGAGGTGCTTTATAACGTCTTTGAATCCCCCATTCAACAATCTTTCAAGCAAGATCTCCATGAATTCCGTGGCAGTAGTAAGTGGAGGCAGACTTGAGTCGATTCCCTCCGCGAAGCTGAGAGTGCTCCACTGTTTACTCTCATCGGTTCTCCTCTTTGGATCGTGAAGACTTGGAGCTTGATCGTCTGGATCGATACCACCATCGCCATCTTCTTCCTCTAAATCGGATCCATCTTCAATATATGGTGCTGGACGCGAAGTCTTCTTGCGTTTCTTCGCCATGTTGAGCGAATTGTCTGATAAAAAGCTGGTTAGTCAACGTAGATAAAGTTTTGCTTCCCCTAAGAAGTAGAAATAGGATACTACACTCGATAAGAGATGGAATTATCGAGAAATGGTGAATGGTTAACTTTTCCAAAAATATCTTTTTCGGGTTAAGGGTTTAGTACAAAAGGTTTACTTTGATACCAAACAGCTAGAACCTGTCAACTGCAGTTATTGATGGTGCTGAATGAGGATGGTTAAGTAAAGGAAGAGGTAGAGCTCAAAATTGATGCAACATTTCGGAAATGCGAACAAGCAAAGAAAATGCAGACAGTATGATAAGACGATGTTCCTGGTGACGTTAGGGGCAAGACATGGCTGAAAAGAATGTAGTAAAGAGGTATTGATTGATGCCGAAGCAAGAGAGTAGAGACGGAACTAGATAAGATGAGAAAGATGTATAAAGTCAGAAATGACTTACGCCGTGTTGTTCTCCAGTTGTTAGAGGAAGGAACTAGACCTGCTGGATGATATTTCGTAAGTTCTAAAGCTTGGTAATTTTGTGATACTATTGATGAGACTTAGTCAGTAACTGCTTAAAAAATTTGCCAAATGGAGGAGTGGAGTACAATGGGAGATGTGGAAGAGTCGCAGCAACCCATAAGCAAAGGATAATTACCTTCCACGTCTGTCGTAGCTTTGCCAAGGTTCGGAAAAAATCAAGGATGATGCTGCGGCAATTTTTGAATTCTAGGTGATGTTCTTGTTGAAAACGTCGAAAGCGGGAATATGTTTGTGGTTGTGTGTTCAAAGTCGCGAGTGGAAGAATTTGCAGCAGCTGAAGCGAGCAGTTTGCCCGATCGCACCCGCTCAGCAGCGATTTGCATTGACCGCCTTTAGTTAAATAAATAGTCTCGTACACCTATCAATTGGTTGAAATTATTTCCCTTCATTTGGTATTGTTCATGTTCTTATTGCTTAGCTTCATCCAAAGACAGCCACTGGTATGCAGACAATAATTTGAGGTGAGTCAGACCTCAAAATAGCAAAGTATGGCTTGATGAAGTGTTATCACATGTAAGTTTATACCTTCGATAGCTCCCTGGGCTGATGTTTCGGAAAATTGAAGTAGGTTGAAGCTTAAGCCAACACCCAATGTGAAAGAACAATAACATGGACGGCAAAGGGAGACATAGACCGACACTATCTGCATCCGCGAGCGACCCATCTCATCTCCAAGTTTTCGTCGAGTTGGCTAGCTTCTGCCTTCACCACAGCACTAGAACTGAAGCCATGGGGTAATATGTAGCCTAATCTGATCCAGTAGATCTCGGTCGAGATCAACGACCTAAGCTCTAGATTGATAGGCAAGTGGGTCCTACCGGTCTTTGGCATTGCACCATCAGCCTTCGAGGCAGCTATGCCCGCAGACCACAATCTTACAACGGTGATGTTTGAAGCATCCTTATCCTATGGCTTGCTATACAGGTGGATCAGTTCCTGTGAGAGGCTTTCGATCTCCTCACTTTTAGTGTGCCTGGTAGGTATACTTCAAGATAATCCCCATCACTTTACTGTAAGTGGTATGGCTATCCATCCATTCTTTCTAAAAGAAACCGCATTGTCTATAATACTGGACTGCTTTGTAGCCTTGCCCTTAACACTGCCAGATGGTGTGGGTGTTCAACACCAAATAGCTAAGGTGACCTCTCGAAGGAGCCTGAATGGGGAAACAAGCGGCATAATACCTTTCATATATTGTCTTTGTCTAATACCCACCACATAACATGTAAATAGACAAGAAAAGCCTGATTACTTTAAATATATGAGCCAAGAAACTCTCTTCTTCCTAACAATATTTCTGTATTGGTTGGTCGGAGTTTTTTATTTATCTTTAGTCGGCTTGGAGCTGAAGGAGTAATCCAATAATGGGGTTTGTCCCTCGTTCTGATTCCTTTCAAGTTTGCTATTTAGTAGATCTGACTTGTCTATAAGAGTTGGAAAAGCCAATGTTTTCATAAGAGAAGCGACTGGATGAAAAAAAGCTACTAAGCTTCACTTTCTTGAGTCTACTCTTTGTGCCTAGAAATTGCGGAGTACAGGTCATTATCATCTCATATTCATTGTCTTGCCGCTTCTATTGTGTTTGAACAAATATGTCAAATTATAGAGTTTGCCAAGCCACAGAAAGTCTCGAAATCATGAGTTCATGCAATCAATTCCTATTCATTTCGGATCTGGGGGTGGAAATCGGCAAGAGTGATATCCATCGAGTGGCAGCTCGGAAGATGTATGGCTATGATATACACCGCGGTGCAGCAATTATGTGGGGCCATCAAAGAGAATCTTCACTTGGCTAGTGATAGTAGCGGTAATGTACTAAAAAATACCTAGCAATGTGCTTGGATTAGATTTGCTTCTGCAATCCATACAATTAAGGATTTGACAGGATGATGTCAGTTGTTCCATGTTTTCCCAACATGCTGACAGATGTCCAAGTCTTCATCGGCAGGAGAAGAGATACCAGATTTGAAAGTAAGGCGTCTGCTATTCTTGTATTTCCGACAGCTGATGACCGTAACTATAAGGTAGTGTGGAAAAAATCGGTTTGGGGTTCCCAGTCCATCTTTCCCACCGTATTTTTCGTCATATCGAGGTCCTCATATGAACTGCCGAGGTTTCTTGATCGAGTGTCCTAAGTTCGAGGGTAGTAGCTGCCATAGTTCTAGTCCTCACACGAAGTCCAAAGCTATAGCATCAGAGTATCGTGCCTTCTGCAGGTTGATGGTTAAACAGTGTCAAGCTAATGAGAGAGGTGTGTACTTTGTGAGCAACGAAATTTTTTGCATCTTTGATTAGCGGTCAAGACGCAACTGCGTGTTCGCTGAAATTAGGCTTGACATGAAGCAATTGCGATGGATCAACTCCGCGCATGAAGGACCCTTGAGAATAAAGTACTGGGGCTGACGAGGATACTGATAGACCAGTATAAGTCTCATGACTCAGACCGTGTGAGGAAGAATCTGATATATGATGAGGAATGGTAAACACCGCTATATAGCTGGCTCCTTCCTTCAAGAAGAGGGATCGGATGTGTTGCAAAGCTGCAGCAGGAAAAACAAAGATTCGAATGAGCTTCAAGGAGTGAGCATCCTTGATGTTCGTCAATGTAAGATGATGTGATTTCAAAGAAATGTGCCACACATGAGAGTATGCCTCTGACACATTCTGTGAAGACAACAGAAATGAGGGAAATAATGATCATTAATCAGTAGTTATTGACCATCCTACAGAATGATACTGCCGTTTAGGGCTTAACACCTCAAGGTAATCTATTTCTTTTTCAAAGTAAATTGCATGAAGTACCACCTAGAAACAGACAATAGCATAAGTGCCTAAAGAGATAATAGCCTCTGAAACCAACAAGATTAAGAGAAGCAGTTTGCTTCAGACAAAGATCTGCTGAAAGGAAGTGACTGACAGGGTGAACTCTACATCTTTTTGCAACTTTGAGGAGGTCTGGGCCTGGTCGGGTAGGAAAATCCAAAAGGCCTATGGTAAGTGAAAGAGCATGAAAACCCGCATTCCCATTTTGCACGAGTATCTTGAAATTTCAGAAAAGAGGGCCATCAGAATATTTGTTCAGAATGGAAAGCCCTTGATGTCTCCCTGTAATATGGGAAACTGGTCAAAAGACTGATGAACTTCCACTCCTCTGTCTTCTAAACTCACAATTGCCTTCTAGATGTCAAAGAGAAAGACCCTCTTCAGACAAGTTGCTGGTGTTGAGAGAGTTAACGTTATTTTTGTGCCAAACAGTATATAACAGGAGCAATACAAGTGGTGATAATTGTTACATAGAGCATTGGCTTCGAGTTGTTTGATTAAAAAGGTTGTACATTTGTTAGATGGTTTGACAAAATCGAAATTGCAAAGATAGGGGCCCGAGCTTCTGGAGGTCACTTCGGATCTTTCCGAAGTTATAATCCCCACTCCAGTCACTTCACATAGACAGTAGATCAAACACATGATTATACATCGTATGTATCCCACTTATAGAATCTTACATATTTCCCAAGAGAAGTTTTTGTTACGAATAGATCCAGGAGACAATTGTTACTTGAGAATTAATCACAGTTACACTGGTCAACTATACTTGCTTTTCTGCACTAAAGACCTCACTCTGCCCCTGCCCAAGATAGAAATGGCTCCTATAACGCTCGCTGGCTCGGCGGACTCAAAGAACAAATTCGAGGATCTGTCAGGTATTGACACTGCGAAATATGCCAATCCATATGATGCTTTAATCGAAGCATGCCACGACGACCCGGTATTTACATTTCCACCTTCAACACCATTTATCCCATCAGATGAACAACACTACAATTGTATTTGGGTGTAACGTCCGAATCTTGAACACATACATGAGATACTCACGATATTCATTTTGCACGTTCTAAACTGATCCCCATTTCAGGCAGAGATACAAGCTAAGTATGCAACTCACCGAGAAACTCGCAATGCTCAACAGAAAGCCAAGATACTGGACCCTGATTTCCAAGAAATGATACTGGATACCGTTCTGCAAAAGCTAGAGAATCCCAATATTGAGCCTGGTTTTGAGGATCCCAGACATTGCTTAGTATTCTGGGCGCGTCCTCCCCAACACATTAAAGCATGTAAGCTTAATCTGATTACTGCCTAATTCTATTCTTCAATTAAAAAACTGCACCTTGATGTACATGTATATTACCTCTTGTCCTCCAGAGTCATTCTTTGACATGCAACACTGACTTTGCCATAATGTAGTGGTTGGGACCATTCAACAAAAGCTTCTCGCTTTGGCTCCGAGTATGTGACAATCTACGCTTGTCCTCTAGTTCCACGATGCCTACATTGTCCCTGACACTGACTTAATATCAGAGCTCTGGCTTATGCCCCAGCTCAAGTGCCATCTCACTGCACTTGAGATAACCCATTCCCTAACCTCCCCAGAAATAACCTCCATTCTCAACCAACTTGGTACATCCACCATATCAACCATGACCGACTACCCCCTCCAACACCGTGCACGCCTTATCAAGCCCATGCTGTCCTATGATGCCGCGGCAATTGCCCTCTCCTTTCTTCCAGCGGCCGGAGAATCGCTTAGCTCAAATGCTGAGCCGTCATCTCGCAATCCCAGGACTGCCCAAGACGATACGTTCACCTACCACCATCTTCGCCAATCCCTGTTCACCATTGCCCGATCTACGGGTATCTCTGTTGACTCCCGTTACGTAGTCCCCAGTTCACATATCACAGTTGGTCGATTTCTCACGCAGGAAGATCACGATACGCCTGAAAAAAGACAGGCTTGGATTGACTTGATTGAAGAAATCAATGTATGGCTCAAAGAGGAGTATTGGCCACGTGAGGGGGCAGACAGGAATGAGGATGGAGAATGGGTGGTAGGACAGGAAAAAGGTTTGGATTGTAGGAGAGGCCAGTTGTGGTATGGAGGGGGGGAGACGGTGATGTTAGGAAAGGGATTCTAAGTGTAGTCCATGGCGTGCTCCTAATCGGCGAAAAAAACTGGCAACAAGTGATATCACAATGTTTGCTTTTTCCAGAAATGTTAAAAAGCTTAGACATTGTAGTCAAAAACACTACTGACTTTATCATAATCTCAACATGATCGATCATAAGGATCCTTTGGGAAACCCATGTTCCGGGTAAGACCCCGGTACAGAACTATGTCATCAAAGTTCTAGCTTGAAGTAGTGACATCAGGTAATCTAATCTCCCATGAAGTAAGCGTGAACAGTGCCCAGATACAAATTTGCAAGGTCTTTTTATTAGCCCATACATAGTAGAACTTCTGAAGGCTGCTATTACAGTAAAAGACCAGTGCTTGTATGCCGATTTAAGCTAAAGCTGGAGAAAACGATGCTGTATTTCCAATCCTAGGAGTTAGGCGGCATCGCAATGACACATTTAGGCCGTACTCAAGACCGGAATGTAGCACTATCAGGAAAGTTTGTGCGTGCATCATATGCGCCAAATAAAATCACCCATAATCAGCACAAGAAATGGCAAACAGATTGTTTATAACCAGCATTCATATTGTCCACTTCAAAACCATGTAAAAGCCCAGTCACGCATACGCAATTGGCTGCAAATATTTTCAAGCACTATATCACGCAAGAAACTTCCAGAATGGTATGTCATCAGCAGACTTTGCTATGTTTCATTTGGTAACTTTGGATGAGGTACGAGGAGTACAACCACATCATTTTCTCCCGCGCCCCATCACTCAACCATTGAGTGTATTGTGTATGTTCCTCGCAAAATCCTTTGACCCATCCATTTGTCCCCGATGAAAACAGAATTGTCGTAGCATGCACAAATCTAGAATACCAATGCAGCACCCTTGGTCTTCTTGTCACCACTATCAAATTGTTAGCTCTGTAGTTCGATTTACTGCGCATTTTGCTGAACGCAATTGAAAAAGGGATCTCATACCCAAGCTCGAAGTGCTTGCAACGCTTCAATGCCAACTGTGCCTTTGTCTTGCAAGATGTGCACTCCAATCTCAACACAACCTTCTTTGTGGTCTTTGCTTTCTTGTGGAAAACGGGTTTTGTCTGACCACCATAACCAGATTGCTTTCGGTCATAACGACGCTTTCCCTGAGCGAACAACGAAGCCTAATCCAACCTGTTAATTCTAATCGATTTCGACACGTCGGGCGATGATTGTACCTTTCCGGCCTTGTATTGGGTGACCTTGTGTTGGGTGTGCTTGCGGCAATCCTTGCCTTTGCAGTAAGTGCGTCGGGTCTTTGGGACGTTGACCTACGGAGAAGAGAAAATGTCAGCCTTAATCCAACTCGAGAAAATCATTCTGCTACAGTGCTGCTTCAAATAGTGCCGCCACCCCCTCAACAAGATTGACCATCATTCAGCGTATATTGAGAATTGCGTGCGAAGTGGTCGTGCTGCGGAAACAAGTAGTGATAGATGGTTCACTCGGTGACTTGATAATGGCTTGATTTGCGCCCGGTGCCGTATTCCAGTCCACCATTCATCGTTCATCGCTTTCGATCGAAATGTCGCAAATCTTCTCTCGAAATTCTTGTTCTTCGCTCTCCAACAGTCCCAAGCAGTCTCTCCTCCGAACTTCAAATGAATTCAACAATTCAACAGTAAACTGAAATATAACGTACCATCTTGGCGATTTATCTGGTGGTCGCTGGGATAGATTGTTGTTAGTATCGTCGTTGATAAGATTTCTGGGAATTTTGGGAAACTGAAGTTTGGTGGGCTCGCTTCGGACTAGGCCATGCCGCTTTGGGAATAAATCAATCACGTGTGTGTGCAAGTCACGTGCCATGACAAAAATGAGGAGGACAAGCATCAAGACGGATATTGCTGGAGGGCTCTCTTATCGGTATCTTCTGTGGTAAATGTTGATTCAGGCTCACTCTCGAACCAAGGAACCAAACGAACATCAAAACACAAACGCAAAGCCTAAGAGATTGTACGAATCTGGAGTTTGTATCTGGGCATTGTCAGGATTTGATAACCGGAATCTGTATCTGGACATTGAAAAGCATTTGATGGCCATAACTATATTTGAGATGGGATGCTAATATATCTGTATTCGATCTTAGGATCCTCTCGACCGCGAGACTCTCAAATAGAGAATGATAATTTGCGGTTAAAAGCCCAAAATCATCGAGCACGCAGGCATCAAGTTTCAAATGTTTCACATGATTGGCTTCAATTATTTAGATGCAATTGTCAACCTTCTTATGACATGGTGACATTGCGATATGTCTATTTCGGGTGTTGAGATTGGTGTATTACCGGAACTTGAAAGTTTTGTGATTTCTTTGGTGAAGACTTTTTTAATGCGCTCAAAGAATATATCTATCTACGTGTATTCGCAAAACTTTGGAAAGTCAATAATGCGCGGATGCTTGAACAAATCGATCTTCATAGTGACTTGACGTTCAGATGTCCATTTTGGTTTTTTGATATTCTTTGCTTGAGATATCTCTTTCGTAAGCCAACTCTCTGCTTTGCCAACACGACATGCAATGTTCAGAAGATAATTCAATCAAGTGTCATTGACCTGTCTCAACAATTAAGTTCTTGAGCACGTTTTTCAAACCAATAAAGCTTTGGTTAAGAGCCGGCTACTCGATATCCGAAGCACGCTTCAACAGCGAGCCAGAGATCTACAAGAAATATGAACAGCACAGTCCTGTAAGTAGTAGGGTAGCCTTGCTATTACGATCTACTGAGGGTAAGCCGTCCATAGCCTAGAAACATCCAATAAGATGTGATGTTTTTCCCAGAGTAGACGAAATCCGGGCATTCTTGTCATTGGCGGTGCGTCTGCAATACGAAAACGAACTCGAAATAAATTACGGAATGTGTAATACAATACTATGGACGTCATTCATTTTGATTTCTTACATTTGTGGCAAAGGGGTGCCCATCACTTTCTCCCATCCCAAGTACTCTATCAAAGAACGAACGCCCGGCTCGTCTTGCCAATTATCATCTCGTAACGTTACAATTCCCTAGCAATTACGGACGGTGTGTGCTCAGGCTTGTGGTCGATGAGGGTCAGCTTTGTTTGACATATACCGAATTTCGTCACCAAAATCAATCAAAACTCACTGTTTTCAATAATCAACATCAAATCGATTTAAAATGGATTCAAGACGTCTTGGGCGTATTCAATAAGAAATTAGTTTAGATATCGAACAAATTTCCCAAAACAATTTTATTCAATGGTAATGAGGAGTTATCATCGATACATGATTAGCCACAGTGGTTCTGGTGCATTTTGAGATTCAACCGCACTTTCTATATAGTAATAATTGCCATGCACATAAAACCAAACTCGAGACGTTTTGTATTGTTTGGGCATCGGAACAAGATTCGAAGTCAACATCACACCTACATTCTAGAAATGCTAATTGGTTGAAACGTCAATGAATGCGGCTTCTCTTTCCATATGTTTGAACGGCAAAGGCAGAGTCCGAGAGGTTAGGTCCTTATCCACTAGGTAGGTGGTAGTATTTAAGTGGCATCTAATAATCAAGGCCAACTGCCTGCCCCCCTTAATATTGGAGAAGTTGCCTTCCTCTACTTCATGACAGATTGATATTCTCTTTCAATTTCCAATGTTATCGACACTTGTTTGCTGATATTTCTGAATTTTGGTAATCTTGCCATACCCTGACCTCACCTCACTGGAGAACTATTTGCTTTTTGCATCGATACTTGTTCTACATTATTAAAATTGGACCGTGCTGCACATCCTTGAGATGATTTCACTGTTCACTCTTGTTTTGGCTACACTTCCAATTTATTGGGTGTATTCTAACATAGTAGGATTACAAAAGAACATTGCAGCTGCTAAACGTTCAGGTTTGCCATATGTGATAACGCGTGAGTTACACTATCTTTTTTTGGATCCCCATATACTAATTGATTCCAGCGGTCAGCCTTTATAATCCATTTTGGCTGATAACTCATCGTGTATGGCTACCTTTCATCAAAAAGCTACCGACGACATGGACAGAAACTTGGATTGAGTAAGTGATGAAAACCAACGATATTGGGGGCAACTCTAACAAAATCTAGTTATATGACACCAGATTGGTGCTGGGAGAAACTTTACCATCCATTTGCTAAAAACGGCGATGCATTTTTAACTGTGTCCCCTGGATCAATCCTTGGATTTGTCTCAAACGCAGAAGCGACTCATCAGATCACGAGTCGTCGAGAGGCCTTTCCTAAACCTCTTGAATCGTACCGTATTCTTGAGATATTTGGTCGCAATGTTGTGACAACCGAAGGAATTGAATGGAGGGGGCATAGGAAGATATCTTCACCAAGTTTCACTGAAAAGAACAACGCGCTAGTGTTTGCAGAATCTTGTACACAAGCACAGGGGATGTTGAGGAGATGGTTGGGTCCCAACGGGAAAGGAAATGTGACCTTGAAAGAAGTTCCTACTGACACCATGAGAGTTACATTGCACATTATAAGCAGAATTGGATTTGGGGTTCGTCTATTATGGCCAGGGGAGAAAGCGAGGAGCAAAGAACAAGAATCCGTTTACAGCAGTAACGAAGCGCCCGAAGGCCACACGATGAGCTTCGAGAGATCTTTGAGTACTCTTTTGGAGACCTTAGTCTGGGTGCTATTTCTTCCGAAATGGCTTTTAAGTAAGTTTTGAGAACAACTTGGGGTTTTTTTACGGGAGACTAATTGTTCCCCTAGGATTTATGCCCTTCAAATCTGCCCACAAAGCACTAGAATCTTTTGAAAATTTCGGTCAGTACATGAACGAGTTGTTTGCCCAAAAGGCTCGGGATGCTATGGAGAGTAAAGAAAGTGAAGGCATGGATATTATGGGCTTCCTGGTAAAGAGTTCATACGGCCCTTCAAGCGCGCCAGGGTCTAACAAAGCGTCACCGGACCGAGCTGAGAAAGGCCAAGCCAACAAAGTCGCTCTTTCGGACTCGGAAATTCTTGGAAATGCCTTCGTCATGATGGTCGCTGGTCATGAGACGACCGCAAATTCGGTTCATTTCTGCCTGGTAGAACTGGCAATTAGCCCTAGATCGCAGCGAAAAGTTCAAGAAGAAGTGCAGAGGATTTTTGGCGATGAATCTCCTGAGACTTGGGATTATGAGAAAAATATAAACGACCTCATGGGTGGTATGGTCGGAGCCACACTCAACGAACAACTTCGCCTCATGCCTCCTGTGGTTAATATTCCTAAATCAGTTGGTCAAGGCCATGATCAAACTATTTTTATTGATGGAAAGAAAATCATTCTCCCTGCTGGAGCCCATATCAACCTTAATACTGTAGGTCTCCATCGGAATCCTAGGTATTGGCCAACCGAGCCCTCAAAACTTACCACACTGAATAATGATCTCGATGACTTCAAACCCGAGAGATGGCTCATTAAGCAAGTAGGGAAAGACGACAGCGCCAATGATTCCTCTGAGGATGATGATTTTGGTGGATTCACAGGGAAAACCACATCTGAAGGATTATTCCGCCCAGTCAGAGGCTCTTACATTCCTTTCTCCGATGGCGCCCGATCTTGCTTAGGTCGAAGATTAGCTCAGGTTGAGGTTATGAGCGTGCTTGCTGTGGTTTTGCAAAAGTACTCAATGGAGCTTGCAGTCGACGAGTGGGCTACGGATGAAGAAGTTCTGGGGATGTCCGCAGACGAGAAGAGGGAATTGTATAATAAGGCGCAAACGAAGGCAAGAGAGACGATCAGAGGGGCTACGTCACTCATCACTTTAAAACTTCACCCAGGCTTTATTCCGGTACGACTGGTAAAAAAAGGGGAAGAACGTTTTGTAAATATTATAGATTAGTGTTTTAGCCGCATGATACCAGACTACTCGATAGTCATCGTCTGATGCAATGGGAAAGGATAGCAATAAAAGCCATTTCAAAAGTTGTATTCTCAACACATGTATAGAGACTGTGGCAAAAGGTCGCTTTCATTTGCCCTTCTGGTGTATCAAGTCATTAGATGGAAATCATTCAGTGCAAAGATAAAATTGATTGGAATTAATGTTCGCGTCTATCCGTTCGCAGCGAGTTCTAGGTCGCGCACATTCCTTTCCAGGACTCGAGTATTCTTACAAGGAGTTCCTTGAATCTCCCATGACAACGACAGGATCAGAGCTTCATAAAGAAGGGTTGCTCAACATTCAGAGGTCGTCAGCCCATTTGGAAAAAAAGTTACTCTGTAGTATACGAAGACCAATTCAACCTAGAACACCTTCAACAAGACTTTCCGGCTTCGAGCTAGTGATTTGAGTCAATCACGTGAAAGCTCTAGCGCTTGTTTGTTGACATACTACGCGATTCCTTCCTCATTCGGCACCCCACAATATTTACCCAAACTTCGCACGATAACCCGAGAAGCAGACATCAGATATCCCCGCACCTTGCTACAAATACTTATCGAATATAATCACCACGATCGCATTCTTTCGCGAAGCAGCCAGCATATATCACCATGTCCGGGGTAGCAAATTGGATTAAGGCGCAACGAAAGGGGGATTTGATGGAGCTTGCGGATTCGATTGGACTTAAGTAGTATGCGACACCAATATACCTCACCAACTTTGCAACAGAAGTCACTGACCGTTCTCTCAGTATCGATGGTATCAAGAAGACAGAACTTGAGATTGCGCTCGAAGACTACCTTGTTGAAAATGAATCGCAACTAGCTAACGAGGCGCGCCTCATACCATACTATAATAGAAGATCCGGTGCTTCACCTGTAAAGAAGGAGCCCTCTTCTGCCCATGATGAAATAGACACGAAAAGATCATTAAGACGCAGAACTAGACTTGCGTCAGAAGTTTCGGAGGTCGGGAACCAAACTACGTACGTGTTGCGACGCGCCAACCGCGTTAATTTGTTAAAAGGGTAACTAACACTTTTGTAGTGACGATTCGGAATCTGATCGAGCAATTGCACGTTCTAGTACTGCTCTTACACAAACTCCACGCGCAAACGCGATCACATTTTCATCAAACGTCCCTCTCCCACCATCTCCTGCCGTTGTCGCAGATGTTATCGATCGACGTACGGCAGTTTTACGCGCAAAAGCAAATGAATACTATAAGGATCTGGGTATAGTCGAAGCTGTGGAGACTGCCCGCGAGACTGTATCAACGGTCGTGGCCCTTGAATTCATCATGCTACTCTCAGAGGCACTGCAACTTCAACCAGAACTTCTGCAAAACAAATACGCATTCACAATTCCTCCGCTCCAATTCCTGAATACTGCCGAATACGCGGTCAAAATTCCGGATCTGTTCCTTTTGTTGACCACGTCGTTCTGGGGCCCCTTTGCTTTGTGGTTATCCACAAGTCTGTTACTTCCATTGTTTGGGGCATACTTCTACAATTTGACAAGCAAACCAAGCACACGAAGCAAACATTATTCGTTTGACCCATTGACATTCAACATCGTAAAAGGACTTATAACATTCGTAGTTTACGGCCAAGGCGCAACTCTTGGCGGGCTTGTAGACCTTGAGCATGTGGCCAGAATTAATTCGGCACTTTATGGGGGATATCAAAGCACGCTTGTTGGAACCGGCATTGGGATCCTGTTTACCATGTACGATGCCGTTTTGAAGAAATGATTGCCTTTAGCAGTGTAGATATGAAAACCTGGATGGCATGAATGGAACGTCTCTTCTCAGTTCATCGTCTTTGGATATTCATTTTCGGCGGCACGTTTCCAGCAAGTTCTTCACGAGCTGGGTTACATGTATCTAGCTATGTGGGGGGAAGGTTTTGTATTCGTCTTCGCTCTCTTCCTTGATTTCATCTATCCTCGACCGTGCCAACATAATCTTCTCTAGTATTGAGATGCATTGGGAAGGCGTTTGAGGCGTGGCTGATTCGAGATACCTGTCTTTGGGCATTACTTTTTGGTTCGAGGAGTTATGGGGTTGTGGAGAATCTGGTTGGGCAAGGGTTGTAGTGGGGTCGGTTGGATAGTCTACTCTTTGGCTATGAATTTCGGGAAATTATATAGGAAACACAAAAACTATATTAAATTTCTGACACCATTGCATCTCTGGCTCGGTTATGTTAGAACACGAGGTAAGGTAGCAACAGTACATTAAGCGGCCAGCCAATATACGAAATATGATACAAATTGCGAAATTATGAATCTCAGATGGTATCTATCCATTGCTCACAAGTCATGCTACGATTTTATGTGTGTTTGTTGATGAAAGCCAAAATGTTTGACTGCGCGTCGAAATATACTAGGTATTTCACCATTCGCGAGACTACAGGAGTTGGGAACTTGAGCATGAGGTAAACTTCAGATCATTGATAATAAGTCATGTGTTAACATTGAATGTACTCGACAGATGGGTAACCATATCATATGAAGACTGTGGAGCTCGGTTCCGGGGTGCATCCATCCCACCCTATGATCGTCGTTAGCTAGAATGATATACAACTACCTGCTTAGGTGTTTAGTATGAATTTAATCATAAAAAATGGTATACCTGCTTAGAAGTACTAACATCATAAATACACATTCATTCTACGCTCTGATATCAATACTATCCTTTTACGGCATCCGCGGTCCCCTACACCTCATATCTTCTGATTTTCAATCTCCGCACAACCAAATAAAAGCTCCAGCCAATTTGAAACAGCGAGGAAATACAAACAGGGGAAACAAATAACAGAAGAAAATCCATTCATTGCGCTCACGAAATCGTATAGGTACGGGGTGTATTTCTGTCTCCTCGTTGTCATAATTGCTCCTTCGTTGACGAACACGCAAAGCCGGAAAGTAAAGGATATAGACGCCTCGTAGTGTAGCGACTGAGAATGTCGCATGGCGTTTTCTTTTGATAGGGCTTTTCGTCTGCCTGCTACGAGAGGGCGACAAGGCTTTTGTGTCCTTTAAACCTCTTAATCTTTTAAGGAGTAGCGGTTGTGATTTCGTTTCATAGTTCCTGTATTTTTTGAAGCTCTTTTTTGATAAAAAGAGAAACACTTATGAAAAGCAGAGGGTTTGTCTAAGTATACAGCCCTGATAGCTGGGTAATAGAACAAGCGAGTTGAAGTGATGGCTCTCAGAGCACCGGAAGTTAGAAATTATATGATAAACCAGACATTGACGCTCGAACAGCTAACCCCTGATAAAATATACCGAGGTGAATTCTCAAGGTATCTCCTGCAAGACTGAATGAAAACTTGATTCGCCTGCTAAGCTCAGATCATAATTCGCTAAATTCAATTTTACGTCTGAATCGCACACCGCAACCTGTTCAGCCCTCACAACTTCGATAATGCGTCCACAAAACTTTCAACTCGATGCACCCTCTATTTTGTCATTTGGATCCAAGTTCTGCGCGCCCTCTACGAGTCCCACGACATTGTATCGTTTTGAGAAAAATGTGTTCCAGTCATCAAGTACACCCTTCTCCTTATCATCGAGATCGAACCATTCCGGGGATACGTCTTCAGCCTTAGTGGAAGTTTTGGCTAAAGCGCGGGATGCATCGTGGCCAGCAAAAACTGAAAGTGTAGAGCAGAAATTAGTGAGGAGAACATGCGAAATTAATTCCAAAAGGATTCGGAAGAATTACCATGGTAAGCACCGTCAGGAAGATATGCTTTGTTTCCTGTTACATCGTAGATTTTGCCCTAGGTCCCATGAGTTTTGCACATGGCACAGTGAAACGTGCAGAGTTAAGAATCTACCTTGATTGCAACATAGCATTTATCGCTATCAGAACCTTTCAATGTATTAGCCCCCCATCTCCGGAGATCGTAAAGAGATTGTAATCACCATTGCATTTCGCAAGTTCTTCCAGCGAAATAGGATCGTACTTTGGTGGGTTCAGAGTAACAGGAGTTTTAGGTTCAAATTTACCGGCCATTTTGAATGAAGCGTGTTGTGATAAGTGAGGCTTGATTGAAGAGAAATATTGCGATTGAACACAAAGCTGTCGTTCGTCGATGATGTGGGGTAGCGTCATTCATTGGTTAGCGTATTGCGGGAGACAGGGGTTATTTTGGCTAGGGTGAAATGTCTTGCAGGAAGGAAATCGTCAATTTTATGAAGCTCCCGGACGACCAAAGCTTCACTAACTGCGCCAACGACAATTGTGCCTAGATTTCCATATTCAATTGTGCGATTGGTATAGAATTCGCTTCTAAAATGTTTACACCACGGATCGCAACCTCAGTCGGATCTGCTGGCGCTTCTAATCGCGCATCACAATGTCTTCGTCAACAACGAGTGCAAGCTACACGGTCCAGTGGGCCTGCTACCAGAAGCTCCGCACCATGCCGAACACAGCAGCAGAGATGGCAATCTACACGAGGAGCACAACCTAAGGTTAATCGCTCCAAAGGTTCATTCACGAGGAATGCCAAAATACTCTTTCGAGCACATCCATATAGCATGACCGGAGCTACAATAGCGTAATTCACACCTCATATCCGTCCGCTTTCATTTTACGGCTTTGATGTGCAGTGCTAATACAGCATTTGCAAATACAGTATAGGATTCGGAGTCTTTTGTCTAGGATATATCAATTGGTGGTATAACAAATACATAATCGACGGTTTCAAAGCCTTTCCCGAACCTGTAGCAAAGCAATTGCGCAAGGCCCTTTACTACACCAATATGTCACTCGAACCTAAGAATGCTATTAAATATTACAAAGAGGCTTTACGGGTTGCAGATGAGATGGGTATGGATCCATTTTCTGACGAGTATCTTGGAATCAAAATCTCCGTTTGTGTTTTATTGGAGAAAATTCAAGCTTATGATAAGGCGATTGGTGTGTACGAAATTATGAGAGATGACTGCGGAAAATGGATGGAGCAATTGGGAGATTTGGAGAGGAATATTGGCAAGAGGACGAGAGTGCTTAGGAGGATGGTAGAGATCAGTGTCAAAATTGCTGATTTATACAACGGGGAATACGTTTTACAACCAGATAAGGCCGAGGAAAGCTTGGTGTATGCAGTGGAGACTATATTGAAGGAACAAATGAGGAGACAGAAAGAGGGAATCAGACCTGGGGAAGAGGTTTGGTTATCGGACGAAGAGATGGGCGGAACTTTTGAAGGTTTGTATTTCCATTCAAGACGTCAATTTGAACCGGGCTAATTTCTGTTCTAGCTCTTGCACATCACTATGAAGCAACCGATAAACATCACCTTGCCGCACCCCTATTCCTTCAAGCTATCGCTCTCTCTACTCCAGCTACCTGCCACACAGCCGTTTTAAGTTTGTTTTCTCCCCACCTTCCGAAAGCCATCCACTAACCACCTTCCATAGTGAACAATCTCTCCATCTCACTGGCCCAACAAAACCCACCACCAGAACTAGGCCAACCCATAATATCCCGCTCTCAACAAATCAAAAATGCCCGCGCATGGGCTACCAAATCTCTAGAAATTTGTGCCAAAATAGCACCCCCAGAAAGAACTGAAGAATGTGATCTTGGATGTGCTGTTGCAACACATAATTTAGGAGAATTCGCAGAAATGGATGGGAATATCCAGGAAGCTAGGAGAAGATATGAAGAAGCGAGAAGCTTAGCGAGTGCGATGGGGTTTAAAGAGGGGGAGGCACAGAGTGAAGAGAGGTTGGCGAAGATTATCGGTAGGCAGGAGATTGTTAATAGGGGTTGAGTCTGTCTGAAGAGACTTATTCTGAAATAATGAAGTGTCTTTGAGAGGTAGCAAGAGAACTACCTTTAGCCACAGGTTCAATTGGGACCCTCCAATACTTCATATGGATTTCCACATTCCAAGAGCAGTACATCCCGAATAACAATATACCAAATTCAACTCCCTTGTCGCTGTGTAAAGAGTAGCGACTTCATCATTTCATGCTTATAAAATTTACTGATGAGTCCCAGTATCCAGATTGGAAGAAAGAGATATCAAGCTATATGCACCAAGCAATCCATTTGATCTAACCTTACTGAACTAACCTAGGTAGCTAATCCTAATCCCATTCCCATTCCCATTCCCATTCCTATAAGAAGAAAGAAAGTAAGTAAGTAAGAAAGAAAGAAAATACATCATCGATATTGATTGCTAAGGTAGAACAGACAGAACACAATATAAACACTATCTTTCTCGAGGAACCCCCCCTCCCCCCCCCCCCCACCAAAATAATCAAAACGAGAAGAAAACAAAGTGGAAAGTGTAACGCCGCATCATCCATAACCCATAACCCATAACCCATAACCCATAACCCATAATTCATAACTCATTACGTCGTACTTCGTGAGCCTGTGTGGCTGGAATATCCAGATTCATATCCAGCACAATCATACACTTTCAACAAAAAAAAATAAGAAGAAAAAAGGAAAGGCAAGGAGGAGATAAATCTCTTTTCTCCATTCACTCAAATCCTTCGACCACTCATTACTCGTCCTCTCCCTCAGCATCCAGATCCTCCTCCATTCCACACTCCACTTTAATACCCACACGCCTCCCCATCACCCTCCCATCACTCCTATCCAATCCCCCCACCAGTCTTTTCCTCGCCCACCCATGTCCCCTCTTTCCCGCACAAAGTATCCATTCCTCCCTCACCCCCCTCTCAATGATCCTCTGCTGCACCGCCCACTCCACAAAAAGTTTGTCATCCTCCTGCCTTACCCCTACCTCATTCGCTCTCGCCGCACCATCCCCCACCCTCTCCAAATGTTTCCCCAAATGTTCCATCCTGTCATCCCAGCATCCTCTCCCCTCAAACCACACTCCCAACCCATCATTCCCCTCCGCACACCCCCTCACCGGACATCCCAACCGCTCCGGCGCCTCCCGCCTCCTGCGCTCGCAACTCCTCTGCAGAACCCGCACCCGCTCCTCCCACTCTCCATTTCGTTTCCCCTTCCTCTTCACCTCAAACGGCGCATGCATACGTCTCAAATGCTGCGTGAATAAATCCTTACGGTTAAACTCCGCGCCTTTGACTTCCCCATAATCGCGAGTTTGCGCATTCGCGGTTCCTGCCACACCTTTCCGCATCACAGCACTAGAGCCCGAGTGCGAGTGCGAGCTAAGAGGAACCTTGCCGCAGGATCCGAGTGTGCACACCCACGCTTGCAGATTGAGATGTTGAGATGAAACGTGCCGTTTCCATTCATTTTTCGAGGCGAAGGTACTATTGCAACCCGCAAAATTGAAGACGCAGATGAAAGCCCGAGTGTGCGCAGATGCAATGTGTCGTTGCAGAGTAGGAGTGTCTTTGAAGCCGGTGGAGACGCATTGTTTGCAGGAGAGACCCTCCGAGGAGAGTTTAGAGGAGGTATTAATTGTGGATGTGGATGATTTGGATATGCGGTTGCGTTTTGTGGTGGGAGGAGAGTAGGATTTAGCTGTGCTGGTGCGTTTGCGAGGATTGCGGGTTGAGGGACGAGGTGTGTATTCTGTATCTGATGGTTCTTCCTCTTCTTCAATCTCTCCTTCCTGAAGTAGTAGTTCGGAATCGATGTCTGCTTCCATTTCTATTTCCCCATTATTTTCAGCATCAATATCGCCTTCTGCATCAATATCAGCATCAGAAATTGTAGATGTATTGTCGTTATTTGAAGCTTGAATAGAAACTGCCTGAGGTGATGCAGCATCTCGAATCGAAGCTCCCAACCCCTCATCTCTATAATGTGATATATGAGAAGCTAATTTGTGGCTCTCAGATTCTGATGCTTGAATCGCATAATCGGCATATGTTTCATCGGTCTCGAATTTGATTTCTTGTGGATCGGCAAATGCCTGAACGTCACTTAGATTAACACACGGATATCCAGTGGGGTGTCCGGATATAATTTGTGGTGGTGACCATACATCAGAGAAGTTTTGCGAGGTAGTATGAGAGGTGTTGGGGAGAGTGTAATCATCTCGGCCCTGAGAGGAATAGTATCCATCGTGATACCAATCTGTTTCGGTAGCTGGGCTTCGAGCACTGCTACAGTTGGAAGAGAGCTCTTGGGAAGGAGAAGGGGATATCATTCTCGTTCGAGAAGCTTGAGGATAGACACTAACGGGTTCAAATGCTCTATGAGGCGGTCGGGGAAAGCTATCGAAGTGAGTCATGGTTGGAACAGTAGTAAAGAGAGCTCGTCCTGGCTCTGTGATGAATCTCTGTAAAGGTTGTTGTGGTATATCTTGACTGTAACCAAAATCCGGCGAGCCCATTTGAGATTGACGAAGAAGTGGATCAATATTCTGTATCCAAGAACTTTCAATGTCCATCAAATCCTCACGACGGAAAGATTGAGGATTTGATCTATTCTCCTGGAAGAAAGGTGGTTCCATAGTCAAGTAAGGTAAATTATCGTAAGACATGATGCCCAAATAACATAAGTGGGAGTAATCGAATGGCCAATATAGATGCGTCTTCGGGTTTACTTTCTTTGCTTTTGGCCCCCACGATTCTAGACTGGAGAAATGGGGCGGAGCTGAGCTTCTAGAAGAGAAAGAGACAAAAAGCAATAAGCTTGGAAGGAACAGAGCTGATATTTGTTTGTTTTCTTATTGATCCTACTACGGGAATGAGTTTCTTGTGTATCCCAAAAGAGCTTTTGAATTGAGACGGCAGGACAGGAGAGACAACAAACAGAACAAACAGAACAAACAGAACTCACAAACGTAATTCGAGTATCTCCACCTTGCTGTGACTTCCAACAAATCCTTTTGCAGACAACAAACAAACAATAAATCTTTTTTTTGTACACGACCTTTTGTTTTTATTTATGCACAAACAAAATCATGAATTTTAAAATCCCAGGTCATGAAAGTTCACTGGCCGATAGTCGGATATGGAGATATTGAGACTTGGGGAAAATTCTGAGGCGAAGTAGCGAAGACGATAGGCGCAGTTGTTATGTATGTAATAGATATGATGTATTCAGATGATACAAGAAAACAAAGAAACAAGAGACGGCACGACGACAAATCTCTAATGTATGTGGACCAAGCCTCAACATGTCCTCCACAAAAGTTCATATGTGTACCGTTTGGGACGGACATATCATGTTCTTTTCCACTTTACAACAGAGCCGCATTGTGGAAAGGAGATGGGCAGGCCCCACAGGAGGCCGGTGAAGGATCTCCTCACATAATTCAAACGTTTCTGTATGTCGACTTTGGCGTGCATACCCCCTGAGCCCATCAAAAGCATTGGAGATCGATGACTCTCCATGTGCTGCGCCCCTCATCATTGCTCATGTTCCTTGATGGCTTGAAGCAGCTCTGACAAGGCACCGCATACCACCTCAAACCTTTCCCCATGTCGAAATTCATAATCATGATGCGAGTGGAGACCCAACCGAGCTAGTCAATCGTGCAGATGGAGCTCTCCATACGTTTCAATTCATCGCTCTTTCTTTTTTCCCTTTTCTATCATTCCAACATGGAGTCCACATCTGAACCAATGGGAAAAAGAATTGATCCTTGTACATGGTGTAAGGCGGACAAGGCGACCGCTAGGCAGACCTCGACGTCAATTCTTCGAAAATTCGAGATTGATTATTATTATTATTATTATTTTTAGCCGTCTATTGAATAGATTCCGCAAGCCGTTCCGTCAACTGAGAAAGTTTTCTCGGCACAAAATAAAAGTCTCATTCGACACGATCGGATTCACTGAGGAAACTTAGTTTTCTTCCGCTCCCTTCGCTTAGAACAACAGTCTTTCTACTTCGCCTTTTACTCCAGAAGTTGCTGTAGCACAATATTCGCATTCGTTTCTGCTTCAAAGCATACATTGTACAGCCAAGAACACCTAATCTCTTTCCTTTCCTTTTTTCTTTCCCCTTTTCTATTTTCCCTTCCTTTCCTCATTCGTTCATATCATTTCATTCTACTTCTTTTGGGCGTCAGCACTCTGGCCCCCACCCACACCATCAAGCGCACCAACTTCCCAATCGCCAATAATGAAAACGGACCCCAAATGGTAACAGAGACCATTTCAAATGCGTTTCTTACCGAGTCTGCATCGTGGTCGCATCTAATTCATCGCAATCTAATTGGTGCAATGGAGCGTTTAACATTCATTTTCGTTCGTTAGTCCGCTGCATCGGTTAGAACACTCCGGTTTGTTTTTTGTTCTTGCCCATTTCACTCCGGTCACCCAATTCCACATTTATCTCATTCATTTAAACCAAATATTTCTTCAAATGCTACACATACTCGGCTATTCACATTGAAGATCGAGTACGATGAATATAAGTGGCATTCACAAAGATTCTATATCTGCCCATGCCACCGAGTAGTGTCTGCTCATATATGAATTTAATTTCCAAGATCTCCGAATGCAACACAAAACCCAACAATGCCCTGTGAGCAAGTTCCAACGCCCATGGAGATATTCCATAAAGAATCAAGAACACCCCTCCTTCCACATGCAGACAATAGATACACACACACATACATATACATGCAGCCTCACTTTTTGGCTCAGCTTGCTTCGCCCTTCCCCTACCTACTTCTCCAAACCACTCTTCCACCCTAAAACCCGGTGACCCAAATGGGTTTAGTTTCACAAATATTCACGTCGTAGAAAGGGTGCGCCACGTAGAGGGCAAGTTGCATATGATGTGGCTTTGCCCTTGATCCTGGGCAGTTTTTACAACTGTGGTATTCCATATTATCCTATGAGCACTATTTGCACTACACCATCTAGAATCTATTCGGTGTGCTAAGCGAGACGATTCCTTCATGGACTGAACTGGAGAGCGGTTATCGGTGCGGCTGAAAACATCGTATTCCAACCATTGGAGTTGTTGTTCAACACGGTCACTGAATACCTCCCACCATCATAGATGTAGTATGTCCAAAAAAGTCAATTTACGAGTACTGTGCCCCTCGCTAACCTTTACACTTTCTGGAAAAGATTTTCTTACTACCATAAGGTTCAATTTGTAAACGCCGAAGAAAAAAAATCCCTGGATATCTACCCTCCCATTGTTTTCAAATTCCTACCCAATTGCATCGCAGACCCAATACTTTTACACAATTATTCTTTCTCAATAAAAGTGGTCAATGGACCACGTTAAGAAACTCCAAACAATGTCCATGAAGATTTCAGATTTTTTGACCTTCACAATTACCAATTGAGTCGCTCTTGCACTCGTTGCAAAAATCATGACTGCAGGAAGTACACTTGGGACTAAGAGCAAGAGTACGTCCTAGATCATCCGCACAATGACACTATAATAAGTACGTTAGCAACTGCATGTGCCACAGTGAAATGGGAGCGCGTACACAGTAAACAATCTCCGTAATCTTTGTATACTTTGCTGGCCTGTCATTTCTATCGTCGCTGCGTTCTCGTTTCTTAGACATCCTGGACTCTTGACCCACCAAAGCATATGAGGCCCCTTTATTGCCGACAGGTTCGGGTGAGCTTTTACCAAAGTCATTGGTAGAATCGGTTGATAGTTCCTGACAGCCATCTTTAGATGAAGATCCACCTAAGATATTCGGACTGTCGACGTCGCCCCTGGATTTGTCACAATCAACTGGAATCCAGTTTTGGATGCTTTGTTTTTTAAGTCCATGGCGCCCCATGAAATGGTTATCTATGTGGTCAAACCTTTCTGTCCAGGCAGCAAAACTCTGATTCTTAAGGTCAACAAGTGACACACAGAAACCGCACCAGAAACGAGCCTGACAGTTACGACCTATACGACAAGCTTCAACCTTAATCTGAACATCATCTTGGTCAATTATGTCATGTTCTTTCTTTAGATGCTCTTGAAATGTTTGGCGACGATAAGAGACTTTCGCACATGCTCCACCTTCGGGCTTCTCCTTGTCGCAACGCCAGGTCTCCAGATGGAAATGTTGCGAGTTCTCGTGTCGTTTCCAGTCATTTTTACTTCCAAAGGTTTTGTTGCAGGCCAAGAAAGTACAGCCGTAAGGCCTCTCGTGCCGTTTCATGTGCTTCCTATTTATTATCAGTAACAGTGATGCAAAAGGTACATTTTCAGCTTACTTCAGTTCGCAAGGCCTTCCTTTAAACTTTTTACAAACCTCACAAGTAACTTGGTTCTCACTCTTATTGCTGGCAACAGATCCTGTGTTTTGTATCCGAGGTGTATGATTTGGATCCTTTTGAATGATGTAACCTAACTTTTGAAGAGTTTTGAAAACCTCAACAACTTTTCCCTGGTCCAAGGAATCATCTGTTGTAGAAGAAGTGGAATTATTAAGTTTATCTAGCAGACATGCAGCTTTATCTGTTGTGGATCCCCAGGAATCAGCGGGAGAAGGTTTTCCATTAGGCAAAATTTTCCGTCCCATCGGCAATGCACCAACGTCGGATGGATTTTTTGCCTCTGCTAATGCGGTTCTGATTATTCCAGTAATGGTTGCATCGGTGGCTGAGACGCTACTATGCCGGGTTGCCTTACCTGCAGGTGGTAATGCATTTCGCTCCACCGATGGACGGCTTGCATGACCAAGATTACGATCCAATACACTCTTTGTACCCACTGGGGTTGAGAGAACACTTTCCAAAAAGGTTTTGTTGATTACCTCAGATGGATTCCGAAGTAATTCCGATGGCTTAATGGTATCTCTAGTATGTGAATCCGAGGGAGGACTGTTCGGTCCAGGTATAGCAGTGTCACTGGTATTCACATCCGCGACGAGAGGTTTCTCCATTGGAATGTCCATTGGGGTGACTAAATCCTGGATCAAGTCTGGATAGACGGGCTTCCAATTGGATTTGATGTCCTGGGGTTTTGGTGAAAATTCGTTAACTTCCCTGTTGTGCGAGATATCGTGGGTAGACACTTCTGCAGAGAGATGGGCATCTTGGGGCAAACTTGAGGTTTCCAGATATTCAGCCCTGAAAAAAGTATTAGTCCTACCAAGTTTTATTGAAGCCCTCTCAGACCTACTGTCGTATCATCTCCTCAAAGTTCTCTTCCAACTGAACAACGTTCGAATGAACTCGTTTTAAGTGACTACGGAAGTTGTCGAGCCGTGGCCATGATTTGTCCTTGGATTTGCAGCCAGGTACAACACAGCAATATCTTTTCATTGACTCTGCCCTCGAGGTCGTAGCTAAGGGGTGTTTGCTTTTGGTATGTCGATCTAGATCGTTGGTTGTGCTAAATCCCTCAGTTCTTCCGCAACCTAGATAGTTACACACAAAAGGCTTTTTATGTCGTAAATCATGCTTCCTGTGAGAAATCAGTGGTGGCTCTTTATGGCAGATCACTATAGGAACGGACTTCAACTCAGATTTTGTTTTTACGGATTTGTTACAGGTCGGACAGAACAGACCTGGCGAGTTGATAGAAGCCGGAAGATGTACTGGCCATGTTTCGGGTCTCCCAGTCTCGCGAGATTGCAATGCTTCATTCAACCCCTGGAAAGGCTGGTAGTCTGCAACATGACCTGCTAAACTTTGACAGTCTTGATCGCGATCATTAATATCAGAGCTAAAGATTGAAGCATTCCCATGGCTCCTCCTGGTTTCATATCCAGAATCTGATTGTGGTGGGCCACCGAAATGAAAGGATCCATTCTCCACGGGGTCTTGCTGACGACACGGCCCTCCAAAAGCAATAGGTGCACGATTATTTGAACGAACCTTGATATTTGTTCTCTCCTCTGGGATGGGGTCTGAAATTGTCTTGGGGTACCAAGGTCCATCATTATCGGCATACCATTGGAGTAATGGAGCCTGGCCTGTCGCACGATCCATTGGCAGTTGTTGCATCCTGGAAATTGGTCCATATGGGGAATTTAAATCAGGAATCCCGTGAGGAGAAGGAAAAAATGATGGCTCCCAAGCAACCGAAGAAGAAAGGGAAGGACTTGGAAGGGTCCTCGAATTACTCAGATCAATCTCAATAGGTTGAGGTGGAAAATCTAATGATGGCGGACCCATCTCTCCTCGTGTAGAACCATAGCCGGAGTCTGAAGTGTGCATAGAAGGAGGTGAGGGATAACACTACGATGTTCCATCAGAATATAGCTCATGGGGGAAGTTGAAGGGGGAAGAAATTGAGCATACATGGCGTGGATAACTCCCATTACGGGAATAGCTTGGATGCATCGACATTGCTATTCGCTGTCAGTCAACACTCGGACAAGCATCTACTCAACCCAATATAATAAACCGACAAAAGATGCGAGAAAAACGATAGGAGATATAAGCAGTATATCAAAATCTTAGAAGTACACAAAATGTGATTTGATGTGAGAAGAGCCGCAAGCTATGAGAGAGAATTCGAAGAAGACGTTCGCATATCATACGCGGGGCAAATGACCCGTACGCTTAATCACGAACCGGGGTTCAAGTGACAACTGGAAGTACTGTATGTAGACGAGGAAAAGAAAATGGTCCGCGAAATAAAAATCTCCAAAGAGAGTAATGAGGCAAAATCCAAAAAAAAAAGCTTGGATATATATATGTATGTGACACTAATGGAGAAGCAAGCAATTGAAATGCTTACGAGGGGCGCGTGCTGGATGAGATGAGATGAGATGAGGGCAAGTTGACGAGCGAGTGAGTGAGTGAGTGAGTGAGTGGTGTTCAGTGGTGTTCGGTGAGAGAATCGGGCATTAAGACAGATGGATTCCGGGCGCGCGGGCAGTGGAAGGGGAAGGAGAAAGAGTGCGACACGACAACCAATGAATGAAGGTTTGCTTGATAAAATCAAAAGGCAAACAAACAAGCAGTTAAATAAATAATGTAGGGATTAAGTTATTTGTAAGCCTTTCATTTTCATCAAATCATCTTCTTCCTATAATGTTAGTAACATCTACTAATATTATACTTGAAGAATGAAGTGAGGTGAAGTGAGGAGTGAAGTGAGGAGTAAAGTGAAATGGAGTGAAGCAAAGGTTAAAAGATAAGAAATGAGAGAAGAAGGGAAAAAAAAGTGTAAATCCTGTGCTAAGTGAGAGTGAGGCTTGCATTGGATTGGATTGCGTAGTGAAGGAAGTGAGGCGAGCAAGCGAAGAGAAAAAGAGAAAAAGAGAATAAGAGAATCTGGGGGAATGAGATGTTCACAGATTCCAATACTAGGCAGCAGCACTTGGAATTGAGAAATCAATGCACGACTAATAAATTACTCAGCCATTTGATCAACGACCATGTCATGAGCAATGAGCAATGAACAGTGAGCAATAGGTAAGGAAGCCCATCAGTACGAAATAGATAATGTGTCTTTGGGGAAATTGATGTGTGGTGGTTGCTGCTTGCACAGCCAGCAATGCCACACGGACAAAAAAAGCCAGAATCACGTGAAGATTACATTACATGAGCATACTTCGGAAGAAAATAGAAGCTCTCGAAGATGCACGAGACTGGTTGCGTAGAGAGGTATGGTTATACAGACTGATGGGAAAAATTAAACACAGGCAGGCATTCTCTCGAAGTGTCTATGATTCTACCTCCTATACCTCTCTCCATCATTCCTGTCCACATAATGCAAGAAAGAACCTAAGCATTGATCCTCTCACATCTCATAAGGTTACTACGTGCGAATTGGAACACAACCTGAGCATTCCCATCATGACGTCTCTCTAATCCAGCCAACATGAAGTCTATGCCTCTGCTAGATAGTAGATACTCCCTCCCAAATTCCACGGCATCTCACAAGCCCAAGAAAAAGCATGGCCACACACCCACACACATGCATCTTTCCAGAACCTCTGCAACTATCCCGCCTCCTTCACATACCTATCTACTACACACATACACACATACACACATACACACATACACACATACACACATACACACATACACACATACACACATACACACATACACACATACACACATATATACATACATACATACATACATATATACATCCGTAAACTCGACCACCTAATAACCGAATGCGATATCGTAACACCTTACATCCAGTTTACCCACTTCACACACACTCTCTCTCACACACTTTCTCTCACCAAAATCCCAAAACAGTTCACAAATCCACGCGATCACGTTTCTTTCCGTATACACCTGACGATACAGCACAGCACAGCACAAGACAGGTAGAACCGAGACTAGACCCCTCGGTTCTTTATCCAGAACAGCTGAAGATCATACAGCCAGCTTGTACTTCGCTATAAGTAGGTAGGTAGGGAGGTAGGTATTCTGCATACATACATACATACATACATATCTATCCCAATCCTCCTGGTCCGCCAATAAATAAAACGAGTAACTACACCGAACGAGGCAGTTCTCTCATAAGAGTACATATATATATATATATATATATATAGTATTATACAATAAGAAGAGCCATTTTGTGTGTAAAGCGGGAGAGAGGAGAGTACTCTTATTATAAGTGATGCCTGTCTAAATATGAGAATAAGAAATGAGAAATGAGAAATGAACAATGAGATATTCACACCTCATTTCACCTCATCCCATCTCACCTCGTGAAATCAACAAACAATATCCATCCAAACCCAGAACCCAACAGACACAATCACGATTCCAGCGATCCAGCGCCCAATCCACACACCAACTGCCATCTCCCTCCTCATGTACAGTACAGTGCAGTACAGTACAGTACAGTGCAGCATAACATAACATAATATAACATATCATACATCTCATCTTTCCACTCCCCTCCAAACAATCCTAAACCATACACACACATCACTATCACTACGAGATCTCTAGCATCATTCCCAATTTCTCCACTTTCCCACCTCTGCTCCTCTCCTCACAGGCGTATACACAGACTCCCATTTCATTTCATTTCATTCCACCCACTCCCTCTCAACTACCAATCCTTCGATACCCATCCATAACAAAAAAAAACAATACACATATATCCGTTCACATCATGAGACGACTAGTCTTGAGTGTTTGCAGAAAATTTACGTGGCTACAAACTGAATATATGAATACAGTCGTACTTACCATTACATGTTCACTCACTACTTCCATGCATGTTTACCCCTATTCACATTCATAAATGTCTCGTAACTCATGCCCTCATATTATATTACAAACTCCCTCCCTCATCTCACCCAGACCCCCAAATTTCATGAGTGAGTGGACCAAGCCTTTCACCGTGAGTTGAAAAATAATAATTTTACATTGAATTGTGCTTTCGTTCTGCCTTTCTTTTTTACTCAAGATCAAATCATGGAGTCAACACATCCATTGAACCTCAACATTCTCGATACTTCTGTGCTGATTATGTTCCAACCACTTTGTCCATCCATTCATTCGTGATATCAAAATCATCATTCTATCACATTACTCAACTCATCTGAATCTCTCAATGCTTGAGAATTAACGCATACCAGCTCCTCCGAGCCCGCTCATACCCGCTAATCTACTCGCCAATTCTGGATATTTCTCCTGGACTTCCAATTGTGTCCTCGTAGCCTCAGCATAGCTCAAAGCATTGACAATTTCTCCTTCTGTTCTGGATAATTCTGCTGCTCGCTCGAAGTACTTAAGTGCTTCAGTTACCTTGCCTTGTTGAAGAAGAAGTTGTGCCATGGTTGCAACAGCGATATCACACTCAGGATCGACTGTTAAGAATTACATCAGTATAGGGGATAATGACTGGGAGGAGATAAAAAAAAACGTACTGATAAGGGCCTTTTCGCAAAGCTTCTCAGCCTCACTGAAATCTTGCTTCCATTGGAAAAGAGCAAGAGCTTTATTGATGAGTGGAAGAACACTCATGCCTAATGGTTTAGTTTGCTTCTCCAACTCGACGGCCTTCTCAAATTGTGAAATAGCTTCATCATACTTCTGTTGATCTAACAAAAGCTCTCCGTAGTAGTTGTATGCATCAGGTACATCTTCGAATGCTTTGATTGTGCGTCTGAAAGTTCCCATCGATGATGCGGTTGAGCCCATCTTATATTGTGTAACACCGAGTTGAATGTGCGAGAAGATGAAATCCCGATCGAGATCGATAGATTTTTGGTAGTCCTTTGCTGCTTGTGAGAGTTCTCCGAGAATAAAATTGAGTTGGGCACGGTGGTAGTAGATATCAGGGTCATCGTCATGTTGTTCCATAGCTTTATCGAAATCTGCAGCAGCGGCGTCCTTGTCACCTGATTTTGGTATTAGTAACTAATCATAAATCAACGGACTGTAAATACTAACCAAGTTCCAAATGCATGCTTGCACGCTTGATATAACTTTGTGTGTAGTCGGGCGATAATTCGATACTCTTGCTCAAATCACTTAGAGCATCAATTTGTACGCCGCGAAGGTATCTGAATGTTCCACGCATGTTGTACGCAAAAGCTTCATGTTCAGCGAGGTCGCCCAAATCTAAGGCCTTCTCAAATGCAGCCGAAGCATCTTCATATCCCTCATTAGTCTTCTTAGCCATAGCCCGTAGCCCAAGTTGTAATTGACCCTTTCCTGTTTCCTCTGATAGCTCAGCGCTATCTTCTAATCCTGCAGGCGCGGGTTTTGATCGGAAACTTTGGAGGTAGTTGGTAACGAATGTTGGACTTGGAAGCTTCTTATCCTTGGCCTCAAGAATGACCTTTGCCTTCGACTCAGCTACCTTTTTGAGCAGTCTCTCAACAGATTGTGCGCTTTGCTCGTTACGGAAACCATCGATAATACAGCTGGCTGTAAAGTCGAGTAAAGCCTCACTGAATTTCTCGGTATGTTCATAAGCATTCGCTCTACGGTTCAAAGCCTTTACATATCCACTGTCGAGATTGATCGCAGCAGTAGTATCCTCAATAACCTTCTCGAACTCCCCGAGAGCGTTGTAACATGCAGCGCGGTTCGAATAGAAGATAGGATCTGGCTTGCAAAGGATGGCTTTACCATAGAGATCGATGGCTCGAGGATAGTCTTTGGCTCCATATGCGGTATTACCAGCTGCCTTTAACTTTGCGGCATAATCTTTGCGTTGTTGATCCGATAGGCTTCCCACGGTGTTTTCGTCAACCTCAGGGAGCTCATCCACAGTCTCGACTGGTGTTTTAGGTTTGCTATCGGGTGACGTGGTTCCCTTCTCTAAATCGGCTTCCTTCTTTTCTTCCTTCTTCCTTCGCCTCTTTTCCTTTGACTTCTTTGGCACGCTTTGGGTAGATGTGGAGTCCTTCTATAATTACGTATTAGCATCTGCAATGACGATGCATCTACAGAATCCAGCGGTAAATACAACTTACTGAGTCTAATAAATAGTATGCAACTCCAGCGCCGGAAACTACTACTGCTACACCAGCGATTGTATATACAACTGCCTTGTTCTCGGAAGCCCATGTGGTTATGCGATCCCAGACTGATGATTGTGGTGTTGATGCCGCAAAATTTGGCATGGGTTTGCCCGGAGGCATTGTGCTTGGTACAGACATTTAAAACAATAAAATGGGCAATTGAAGATGATGCAGTAGGTTAACGGGGAGTATTATGAGTGGTATAGCTGATAGGTGGTGGTTACAATCTTGATGTTCAAATTGAAGGTGGATTCAACAACCAGCTCAAAAAATCTTGGTGATACCAGTTTAATCATCAAGTGAAGCTACGGCATTGGCCATCCTTAGCGCAAGGCGGCTAAAGCGGCGTTCTTTCGTCATTGTGGACTCGCACCACTCGTCGCTTCGGAAGTCCATATAATCCCCGCCGCCTTTGGCGAGGGGTAGATTCATTACTATGGGCAAATGAGCAGATGTACAACTAGTTCATTTTACAACAAATTATGCATTTGCACCAATTATAGCCATTTGCACTTAGAAATTTCCAGATCTTAGTATTTATATTTTGCGCATTAGGTGAAAGAAGAGGAGTGTTTATTTTGTAGATTTCTTGCTAGATACTGTAGTTGGTCTATCAAGAAGTAAGTAATAGGTTTCAAGTAAATCTAGATGCCATAGCGAAGTATTACGCACCCTTCTTGGAATATATCCATCTATTTCCAAATCAGAGAAACAAACCTACAAATCAATTATACATTTTCAAATCCGGAAACCTCTTAAGCCTTTCAGCATTGCTAAGTCCCACTTTCCACACAGATCTATCCTTCTCATCCCGAACAGCCGTATATCTTAACTTCAAATGACTAAGAACATCACATATCTGTTTCCCCTCCGCAACATTCCCATGATCTCCTAGAGAATTCATCACCGGCCGCAGTATACTCGCTGTAGAAAAAACACCTTCATCTTTAACTACTGCTCTATTTGCCGCAAACGCCGTTGTTATAGAACAGACCGCTTGTACAGAAACGAGACCAATCAAGAATCCCAGGAGAAGCGCATGTTGAGTAATTTTGAGCTGAGTTCCTATAACCAGCCGATCTCCAATCGCGTATATTGAGGGGTTATTCGAATTCGCAGCAGCAGCTATGGCACCAATAGCAAAATATGATATCTGATATCCAAAATCATCTGCAGATCCATTTTGCGGATAGCCGTATGTAGATTCAGAGACTTATATTCGATATTGAGTATCATTTGGTTCAGGATCGGCTGCATAGCCCTGTAGAGCGATTGCAGCTGATGACATATGGCGGAGTGGTAGAGACACTTCTTGATTTACGTTTTGGGCGTTGGTAACAGGGCCGACTGTGATGTTGCATTTGTAATACCAAGGTTCGTTCGCGGAAGCCTCGAGTGCTTCAACAATGCTGCAACCTTCGCCACATGTTGTAAATGGTACTGTGAAGAATGTTGTCTGATCTGGTCCAGCAGCGATTGGTAACTTAACCTTCAACCCCTCTGGTTCTCCATTCTTACTAATTGTCAAATTTGTATTCCCTCCATCCATTACAGGATAACCTTCACAACTAGATGTGGACTTGATGGTACGGTCCGAGTAAGCAGAAGCTGAGCCATCAGAAGAAGTATCCATGAATGCAAAGACCCAACTTTGATTATCAACCCCGAACAAATCAGCTGTCAACCCAGATTTGTAGATTGTTGCTGGTTCAGGAATTGGTTGCGTGGTGGACCACAAATTTAAAGCCATCATACCGAAACTAATAATTAACATTGCTTGTGAACATAGTCTCATGAAGTAACTTACCTGTTTGCTGTATATTGTTGTGCGCCCAAGTTGTTTATTGAAGACCTACCATTTGGAAGCTTTACGGGAAAGAATTGTGTCATATTAGGATAAGAAACGTTCCCACGAGACATTTGAGCCATCTTCTCAGCAGTATCAACCGAATATGTAAGTCCAACAGATGCTATGGCCACTTGAGCACCCTATTCTTGTCAATCCACATATCTAAACAGACTTGGTACAATGAGCTTACGATATTGAGAAGATTCCAAAGTAAACACGGCATAATCATAGTGCCTAAATCCCAATCCCAAGTTAAGTATCTAATCTTATACCAAATTGTGCGTCCAAGGAGGCTAGTGACAGTGGTAAGGCTATCAGCGTGTAGAATTGTATCGATCTTGTGGTTTATTCAACAGGAGCCATTGAATGAGTGTGGCCATGAATGAAATTCACGTCTCTTAGACTTCTTTCCTTGCTACTTAAAACCCACCATTTTAGATCGATCGTCATGGCCTCAAATCCGAAAGTAAGACTCATTCCAATCATTAAAACCAGATAGAGCGAGACGGCGTTGAAAAACTGCTTCTCTCCATCAGTCATATCTTGGTCCTTTGAAACGACTCGAATTGTTACATAAAGAAGAGATATCAGAACAAATTTAATAAGCCATCGGATGAAGCTTCTTTGGAAAAGTCTCCAGAATTGCTTCGATGATTTGAATCTCAACTTCAAGCTTACGAGAGAATTATTGGTTACAACAGAGGAAGAATCAGCAGAAGAAAAATCTTAATATAAAATATTAGCTTCTGTTCCAACGTGCAGAGGTATGATATTACTTACCCATTGCTTTCGCTTCACACCCGGAGCCAGCTAATGCTTAGCAGGTTGTGTTGTTCCAGGGCAAAGTATGAATGTTCTAGTTGATTACAAAGTACCAAGTAACTCTAAAAATTTCAGTCTACTGGAGTACAAATAAAAGGACCAGGGTCAAAGAAAGAAGAGGTGTCTGGAAAGATTTACAGTTTCCACGATCCAAAAGACGAGCTGGGGATATTTGGCAGTAGCAGTCTATTCCAGATTTGGGGAACATTCTGCTACCAGTATGCCATGTAATCAATTTATTGCAACTGGGCTGCAACCGTCGATTACACCCTCGACAGATGCATAAAATCGCTGACTAACGGCGAACACATTCCAAGGATTTAGGAATGCGGGAGCTGTAGCAAAGACCCCTTCTAGAAGCGATAGACGAGATACTATGCAGTAACCAATATGATAACGCAATACTATAGCGCACATTCCAGCACTCGAAGAGAAAGAAACCTGTTATGTCACTATAAAAGTGGAACATCGTCTCTAATCTGTCACCAGTGAGGTGCATCCCTTTCCAATACATGTAAGTATTCGAAATGTCGTCTATTTCTAAGCCTCCTGTCATTTCACCAGGAATACTTCACAAGACGGGTACTACATGAAAAGTCACACTAGTGGCCAATGACAAACCCCCATATATTCAATGATCGAAACCTCATAGATGGTTGAAAACACTTGTATTTCAAAATCACAAATTGACATTGACACTCTCAAGACATTGAACGAAGATTGAAATCGGCCAATTCGTCAATCTGGAGGCGCCAGTAATGACATCCACAGACATCTCAATCCAAAACAACAATTGCTGAATTCAACATAAGACTTCGAAAAGACCTGTGTCCATACCGTCCATAGCCTAGCAAAAGAAGTCAAAATGCACAGCAAGAAAGCCACTACCGAAGAACTCCCGCTGATATCATGTACCACGTGACTTTTATATATACACACACCAACGCCTCAAATTGCAGCTCTTATTCTTTAAGAAATCTGCAGTTATCCATTTACGAAGAGAAACATCAAATCTGCATCGTACGTTAACTTTCATTTTGTCGTCAAGAGATTGTAATCATGGCTTCTCATTGAGATCAAGTCGTATTCGAGCAAGATTTCATCCGGTGTTTGTGATGTTATTGCATATCCAGCTCTACGAGTTTCACAGCTGTTACCCTAGCTATTCCAAGAGAGATGCCATGCTTTTTTGATGAAAAAGCTGGTAGTGATTTTTGTAATCCGATTATATATCAAGTGAATATATAATGGATATACAAATGGAGAAGTCTCTCCTACAAATCTCCGCTTTGCGAATTAGATTATGACTCAGAGTCACATACACATATGATTACCACAATCCCCAACATCGCCAATATTTTCATTTCGATTTCACAAATTCCAAGACATAATCAAGACTCTAACAAATAAACTCCCAGCACTCCCACCCTCTACCGCCCACCAGCCAGCCAGCATGTCTCCCTCCTCACCCCTCAACCCCGCACCAACCTTCCAACTCTTCACCTCCCTCCGCTACGACCCTCTCCTCCTCCAATCCCCCAAAAACATCGAATCCTGGCCTCTCCCCTCTCCCCCCCCATCCCCCTTCTACATGCTCCCCTACCACCGCGACCGTCTCCTACAAGCCGCATCGCACTTCTCCTTTCTCCCCGCCATAACCGCCATCTCAGGAGCCTCCGGATTTCAAAACCTCCTCTCTGTCCTCTCCAACTCCATCGACACGCAATCCTCCACTCCGCTGCGCGTGCGCATCGTCCTCGATCACGAAGGTACCATAACCATCGAAAGCAACCCGGTCCCCCCAGTCCCCCTATCCAATCTCTTCCCGACCCGTCTTCCACCTCCCATCTCCATCTCTATCCCTACCCCTACCATCTCCCCCCTAACAGGCGGCGCTCTAACCCTCGGCCCCACCACCACCCTCCCCAGCGACCCCACTCAATCCTCTCCCCCATGGGCCATCATCCCCGATCCCTCACCCACCACCCCAACCCCCTACACCTCCTTCAAAACCACCTCGCGCACCGCCTACGACACCGCGCGCTCGCGCGCCCACATTCGCACCTTTACCTCCACCCAAGAAGTCCTCCTCATCTCTTCTCACAACGCAGAAATCATGGAAGGTTCTCTCACAACCCCCTTTTTCTACCGCGATGGGAAATGGGTTACGCCGTCCGAGACTAGCGGAGGTCAGATTGGAACTACTAGACGATGGGCATTAAAGAAAGGGTTCGTTTTCTTTTCTCTCCTTCTCTCCCCCCCCCCCCCCCCCCCCTTCATAACCCTCTCTCCACTCCTCCCCACCAAAAAAAACACACCCTACCCCATCTAAGTTAACCAAAACCCCCCAGAATCTGCGAAGAAAGCACCATCACTCTCGACTCCCTAACCGAAGGAGAAGAATGTTGGATCAGCAACGGAGTGCGAGGTTTCACATGGGGGAAAATCCAACTTGCGCTTCAAGACGACAACCACACATAGAACTATATATAGAAATCGCACTCTGCATACCTTAGAAATCAGATCTTCAAATAAAGATGTTCAAGATGCAATGGAATAACGAATGCCAAGTAGTTTTAGTAGAAATCCCAAGCTCTATGAAAAAGCGAAGCAATCAATGTTCTAAACTTGCTAGGATATCTAAAGTGTAAACCAAAATGTGAGGAAAAGTATCATTGGAAATGTATCAAACATTGAATTTAATCTATTCATTCTCTTCCACCCTAACTATCACTATCATCATTTGGTCATCTCACAGTATAACCAGATGCAGGAGATACAGAACACCAAAAAATTCGCTAAGAGAGTGACACGATGCAACAAAAAGAATGACAATACCCGCTATAGCTATGGGGCCTTCCCCGTAATTTATTAAACTAGACTCTTCCATTTTTCCAGTAACCAGGTTGAGTCTTTAGAGACAGAGAAAGAGATAAAATTTACTGCGCCAAGAAATTGTTTCATGCTTGCTTTCGAGAATCTCGCATCGTACGCTTGAAATCCAACCCAATCAATCTTTTCTTTTTTATTCAAGTTTGAAGTTAAACCTCTCACTCCCCCAAAAATCAAACCTCCTAAGAACCATATTTTCTACGATCGCATAGCATCCAAACCACCTTGTAAGTCTTGTTCAAGATCATTTGGCCCTTGTCCATAAGCTTCTTGTGGTCTTGGATCCTCGGCACGCCAGCTTGCTTGCTCTTGTGGTATAGGTACTTGAGGGCCGTTGCTCTGGCCTTGTTGACCAGGTTGAACACGGACATGTTGTCTGAATCTGTGAACCTCTTCCAAAATCAACTTTCTGATCTCGCCTACATCTTCCACAACCTCAAAATCGAAGTTAAATGTCGTTGGGCATCCGGGCTCATCAGAGGCGTCGTGCCAAATGTGAAGGTATGGGTGTTCGAGGGCGGTTTCGACATCGATACGGGAAGATGGGTCAAAGGCTAACATATGGTCAAGAAGGTCAAGGGCGTCGGGGTTGGCGTTGGGGAATAAAGTTGGGAAAGGTCGCTTCGCCATATATGGGAGGTTTCGAACGTATTCCTGTGCTCGTGGCGATCCAATTCTTGAAAGAGTTTCTTCATTTGGTGTACCAAGGATATGTAAAATTTGGTTGAGTTGATCAACATAATCTCTACCTTTGAAGAAAGGACGACCGCCTAACAATTCTGCGAGAATACATCCTACTGACCATACATCGACTAATTTATGTTAGCGCCTGTAATTTCTTTTCCAACCAATGGTTGCATAACTTACTAGCTTTTGTATAGCTCTGGAAGCTCAACATAATTTCAGGGGCACGATACCATCTTGTGGCAACGTATTCGGTCATGTATCCTGCATTCTCTTCGGGGTCGACCGAGAAACCTCTAGCAAGACCGAAATCACAAATCTTCAACTCGCAGTCGGCATTGACCAGCAAATTACCGGGCTTCAAATCACGATGGAGAACATTCGCGGAATGAATATATTTTAGACCGCAAAGGATTTGGTAAATGAAAGATTGGAAATGTGCATCAGTGAGGGGTTGACCGGATCGTACGATAGCAGCGAGATCACACTCCATGAGCTCTGCGAAAAGATTGTTAGCATGAGATAACGAGTTCCAGAACGGAAACACCCATCTTACCTTCATAGAGATATGTTTCATTGAAGTTATCTGGTCGAGGAATATCCATATCATAAAGGCAGGTAATCTATCCCATGTTAGAACTACCCCACCACCATTATCGTGAGTATAATAGGAGTCGCATACGTTACGATGACCTCTGAAATGTTGTAACAACTTTATCTCACGCAGCGCACGCTTTGCCAAAATCTTCTTGCTGAAGACATTTGTAACTTTCTTAATTGCGACACCTTCTTGTGTTTGGGAATTCGTAGCAGCACTGCCATGGAGAACAATGTTAGTGGAAGGTTCATGATACGGACATGCGCATATGCAGGTAGGGTCGGAAAGAAAGTAACATCGTACCAAACAATACCATAAGCTCCTTGACCAAGCTCCTTGGTGACTGTGTATCTCTCATCGACGATGAAGTCTTGGTTGAAAACCTTGAAGACCTTTCTTCCTTGAAGGTCTGCCATGGTTTCTAATTCAGATGTGTAGACGCGTAACTTTTGATGGTATTGATGAGATATGTCCAAATTGGTTGAGGCGGAAGAAACAAGACGCTTTTCTATTTGAAATGAATGTGTGTCAATCAATTGTAAGTCAGAGAATGAATATAAGTAGGAGGGTTGGTAAAGTGGTTGTTTGCTTCTTTCGTATGATATGATCTTCCTAGCCGCCGACAAGGAAGTGAGGTTGGCTTTTGGCCTTTGGCTTTCTCAAGTTTATGATGGGTCTCGCGGGAAGAGGCACAGCACGGGAAATTTGGGGTCCAAGGTGGGGGAGGTGAGAGGATGGCAGTGGATGGTAGTGGATGGTAGTGGATGGGGGACTTTTATTAGCTATCCAACAAGGAAGGAAGGTTGATGGTTGGATGAATGAATGAATGAATCAATGAATGAATGATTGATCGATTGATCGATCGATTGATTGAATAGCGATACTGTTTTAAGATGATAACAATAATAGGACCAATTGAATTAATGTGCATTTCCCAACTTTGTTCTTGTTGTGTAATCAATCTTACAGCGCCTATTTCCAATTCACTTGTGTGAGACTGTGAGTACACCAAAATTGAATGGAAAGCAATCAAAAGCCTTGCCCTTTGTATAATATAATACAATACCAAACCAATAACTCTTCTCACCTCTTTGTTTCTTCACCTCCCACGTCCAAGTTCCTTCCAAAGGGTCCATCAATCAAAGGGTCAATAATGGATCTTTGCCTCCACTGGTGCTCCCAACAACAGACAAGGAGGGGGGAATGTCAAACTAGCTGACCATCAGTTAGCTACCAAAACGGGAGGTGGGGGGGAAGCTTAGGTAATATCTAGCCTTCAACTCGTTTATCCAACCAACCATCTTCTGTGATTTGATCATTTAATCATTCACCGAGAAATGGATAAGGCTGAATGTTTCATGTCTTTTCCTTCCTTATTCTCTCTAGGTCTATCTATCCCTTTTGCTTGCTCATCTAATCTACTCTATCCATCCCGAATCTCACCTGCTTCCAACCAACACAACCATCTTTCATCCCCAACCAACATTCAACATTGATCAAATCAGAATACAGGAGATTTTGCGACACTGGAAAATGCTTTGATACAATATACATTTATACATATCTATTTATCTCCAACCTTCTCCTTGACCCGGCCATTTGCTTGGTCTCTTCTTTCCCACAGCGCTTCAAGGAAACCAACTACTAGGTAATATTTGAGCGCATACCAGCCGAGCGGGAAAAATCTCTTTTTCCGACATCAAATTTGACGCCTGATTGAACCAGTGTTATGACCAATTTTGTTTCATCTACCCTGAGATCGTCTGTTGTTCATGCCATTGACTTTTTTTCCTTTTTTCCTTTTTTCTCTTTGCATATACGATCAAGTACCGAGAACGATATGCCCCACTCCACTGGCCTATCGTCTCACATGCGCCAATCGCCTTGAGAATGCATCTTACGAGGTAGATAAACACTTGGAATATTCCTTTATTCTAACTTCTAAATTCATTTGAAAATTACATCTTGCGTTGAAAGTCCTCCGCCCATGCTTTAAGCATAAACTCCACGCGTTTCTATCATAATATCACGAGAATATGTGATAACCCTCCCAATGGTCATCATTCTCCAAAGTGTTATTCTTTATTTACCCTAGCATACCTCCACCATAGAGTCAGTCATCATCCAAGCATTGACCAATCTACCCTCTTTCTCTGCCATGTCCAGTCCGTCGAGCTTGTTTCGCATCGCTTCTTTGAAATCCATGATTTTCTTGATTTTCTTGGTTGCTTTGTATTTGTCAACTGTCTTGAGACTTTTATCCTCTTCATCTGTATACCCATGTGGCATAACAGAGGAAGCAATTGTAGAAGAGTTAGACCAAGCGGTCAGGCTAGCAGACGAAGAATGAGTAGAGGGTGCTGAAATTTTACTGGCCGTATCGAAAGTAGAACTCCAGCCCCGTAAGTCGTCGTCGAGAGGCATAAGAAAGTCATCCATCGGATATCCTTGCCCGATCACAGACTCGGGGTTGAGTTGGGTAAGGTCAGGGACGCTACCATATCTCCCTGAAAAATGTTGGTCAGTGCATACCCACATTATCTTCACCCTATCGGGGTTATACGTACAATCATTCTTGAGATACCAGTCCGCTTGCAAGGTGCTCTGACCCTCCTGCGCTCGTATGAACTCTTCTTTCTCCTTCAAGATCTTGTTCTGCTTTATGAGTAGCTTTTTTTGCCCAACTTGTAATTTCAATCTGTTGACACCTTCTTGGTCTACAAGCTCAAACACTGGACCTCGATCTTGTAGTTGGTCTCGAAGACAACCACATATCTCTTTGATTCTTTCATTCTCCCAATCTTATCATCATACCATTAGCACATGTAACTTAGATCACAAAGTTCGATCTGCAAATACTCACTAACAGCAGCTATCCATCTTCCACCACCTTTCATTATTTCTTTCTTCTCCATTTCTTTGCACCACCAAGCGAACCAATGATATTGTTGTTCGTCTGTCAGATTCTCCAATCTGCAGTTCTGACGGCACAGGTCCTGGTAAGTGCCTGGTGACATGCTAAGGATAATTTCGGTAATAATGATGTATGGTACCGGAGGGGTGATGCGGTGACGGAGGAGAAGAACGAGGAGGGTAACATCGCGTCTGGGGATGGCTATTGTTAATCGGTGCTCACAAGCTCAAGGTTAACCATACCAATATCCATTGTCTAAGCCTATGAAAATCAGAAAAACTTGGGGGATACCAGAAACAAAAAGGAAAGAATATGCTCTTACTTGTCTGCTTTGACGCAAGTCTTGTTGCTCATAACCTTACCCTCAGGATTTGACCATAGAGCAGCCCATGGCTTAGGAGCCATTCTTGCGTTGATATTTTTTCCCATACTTGTTTTTGTTTCTCAAGCTCTGTCCTGCAATATTCGAAGAGCAAGTAAACTCTACCTCCAGCAGAATATATCGACACGGCCTTTGTAAGTTATGAGTCGTCTAGTAAGTTCTTATCACTGAAAAGCAAGCTGTGAGTCGTCTAGTAATGTATGTCAACTAAGTGCATAGACAGATAAATGAACAAACGTGTATATCCCCACGGCACAAAAATGAGTTATTCGAAAAATAGTAGTGACTCGGCCCTGATAAATGTTTATAATGATCGGAGATGTAGCCACAACCCTTTCGTACTAGTAGATTAAGCCGTTCTTTGAATCGTCATTCACAGTTGATAGCAAAACCAATAACAAGTAGGAAGAAATGGAAATATCAAATGTCAAATACTCGAGTATCGAAAATTAAAATATAAAAATACCCCGTGAATCGTACGTAGTAATACTGTTAGTGCGCGTCCGTACCTGATGATTCAGAAATACGACAGTTAGGTAAGGTATGGTAATGTAGTTTTGAGAAATACTTCGTGTGTTTGAATGTGTGAATCCGAAAATATGATCTAGGAATGGGAGGAAATGAATGAATGAATGTGTGAATGTATGTAAGAATGTATGAGTAAATGAATGATTTACTTGGGAATTTGAGAATCGAGAAAGAAAATTGAAGAGGAGATGGATTCGCAGGTTTGGATGTACTATAGGGTTGGGAATTAGGGATGTGATTCACAAATAGACAGATACATACATACATACACCCAAGTTGAACAGACGATTCGTGATTTACAATTCATGATTCATGATTCAGATTCTTTTGTTTCACATTAGAGCTAATTTATAGCCATGTTATGATATTTCCATATTCCACGGTTATTGAAGTATGCGTAAGCAAACGGCAAAGGGTAGAGAATACCGGTGGAACAGAACAGAGCAGAGCAGAACAGAGCAGAGCAAAGCGGGCAAGACAAGGTAGGATGGGATAGGGGAACATGGCTATGACTACGACTTTGGCTATCTATGATGATGATGATGATGATGACAACGACGAGAAAGAATACGATAAGTACCTAGATACCTCCTACCTACCGAAAAACCCCCCCGTATCCGAAATACCTGAATAAGTTTTTTTTTTAGCTTTCGGGTTTCCATTTTTCGTCATGGGAGATACCAAGAAAAAAGGGGGGGGGGATGTGAATCCAAGGTATGGGGTACGGGGTATGGGGTATGAATTTGCGTAGATCACGGGTAGGTATTTATAGAGTTGATAGATACCCGAATAGATATGGGATTTGGTAGATGGGATGAAGAGTAGATGAGAGTATGAATAGAATCAGAACCCATTTCCTCAGTCCACACCTAGAGTACCTTCCCAGGTTCGTTTCGTATGTATGTAAGCAAACTTTTTGACCTATTTGATATTTGATCTAGTTGTTCTTCCCTAAATCTACATCACATTATTCGGATTCAAAGCAAAATCAAAGTCAAAGTAAGCATAGAGAACAAAAGACAGAAGGTAAAAATCAGAAAGCTAGTTTTGGGTATTGAATTGTGTAGCTCGCATCATGTGTATCATTCGCGTCTCATCATATCTTCATCGATCTTCTTTCACTAACCTCCCTCAAGAACATTCAGCACTCACTCTCCCGTCACTTCCAATCCTCTGATTTACGCTCCAGTAGCAGCCTTAGCAGCCTTCTTTTTCTCCTCAATTGCCTTCATCTTCGCTAATTTCTTCTCCTGATTCTTCGTCAATTTTCCTGTACCATCTCCACTTCCCTCAACACCTTCTCCGCTGGCAGCTTCCTCTCCAGCAGCAGGAGCAACCTTCTTAGCATTTGGGTTTCCACCCCAAACCAACTCCTTTCTAGCGAAAAAGTCTGCCACAACCTCATCTGTGATTTTTGCTCTTCTCTCCTGGAATGACTTGACATATTTTTGTAATTCTTGAATACATCTTGCTTTTAATTCTCCTGTAAGCATTTCTCCAGATCTATATGCTTTCCTGATACTTTCCAATTCCTCGTCGTCTTCTAAGAAAAATGTCAAGTATTGATATGAAACGTCTTTCTCTGTGTCGCCTCCTTTCTCTCTTTGTTCTTGCTCACTAACTTGTCCACCACTGAATGCATATTTGTTGATTTTATTCTTGATCTTGTTCGGTTCATCGTACATAAAGATTGCGGAGGTGTCGACCGAAGCACTCATTTTGGAACCTGGACCTTGAAGGGCGTCGAGGAAACGAGCGTGAATAAGTGCGGGTTTGGCGTAATGGAGACGAGCGGCTACATCGCGGGTCATGCGGAAGTAAGGATCTTGATCGATGGCGCAAGGAATTAGCGAGGGAATTTGAGTAGTTTTGGATTCATCAGTGCCGAAGATGTGTGGGAAGGAGTTAGCGAAGGAAGTTGCGCCTTGGACAGCTCCGAAATGGATTTTGCCTATGCAGGAACTGGAATTGTCAGTAAAGTTCATGTAGTTTGGGGGCACAATCTCTTACCTGTCATTGAAGCCAAAGACGGCTCGTGCAACGTTCAATGTAACGTGCTTGGAGATTCGGGTAACATTCTTGTAAAATGCTCCCCCCATGTAATCATAATCGCTAAAGATGAATGTCTTCTTGGGGTCGAATCCAACAGCAATGATATCTTTCGCATTACTGTTGGTATAACTTTGAACTTCCTCAATTGTACGTTTCTCGGAGAAGATATATTTCTCATCATCTGTAAGCATGATGATCAATGGAACATCGAATACGTCTTGTAACCATCTGTGAATGAGTCATCAGTATGATTCGAAGGAATTACATATTCTGTGACATGCTTCCATTGATTGCAGAATGTGCGAAGCTCAACCTTTTTGGGACTTCAAACTTACTTTGTGAATTCAAAAGGAACAGTATGTCCAATATGCATACTATCACTACTTGGTCCTCGTCCCGTATACATGAAGAATGGCTCCCCCTTCTCATGGCGATCCAGCATAAGATGCAAATCACGATGACTGAAGACAATTCCTCTTCTCATGAATCTATGAGGTTTATGCCCAGTGACCTCCTCAAATCTTTTCAAATCTGCCTCCTCAATTTTCTTGGTTCCAAACTCATCGATCAGAGTCAAATAATTGATAGCTTTTGCGATTCCATCTGCGCCAATTTCTCCAGCAACATTGTATGGATCAACGGTTTGTTTACTGGTAGGAGCATCGGTTGCCAAACTGGCAGCGAGAGTGGGTTCTGCGGCTGTCATGGTCGTGAATAAGGATTGAGGAATAGTGTTTTGAAATCCGAGGAGGGGTTATTTGTTCTTTATTATTGATGGAGGGGAAATTATTGCCATGTATTCTTCCAATTTGGCAAGCGGTGAAAGGTTTGAGAGCAAGGTCACGTGTGGAAAGGTCTCCAATTGGGATTGCTTTGTTCCAGCTGACTGTCGATGAGCTTTGAACCATCGAAGCTCTGCGGGGTTTACTAGTGTCTTTCTTGAAGAGCATGAGTACGGAAGTAATATACTTTCAGATATTCTATTTCTAATTCAATTCCCCTTTTGTTATTGTTCACCTCTTTGATGTTGTATGAAGTAATCCATCAAAGTTCATTCCACAACAATTGACAACAAACAATTCGCCCACCTCTATCTCCATTTCCATTACACTAAACCCAAAAAAAATCGAAAATCCGGGGAAAGGAATCAGGCGAGCAAATCCCTTCCAGAAGCTTTCCAATCCAAATCATCAAGATCAACAATCATACCACTAGCATTCGATTCCCGGTTCGACTTCTGTTCCTCACTCCATTCTTTTCCTGGCCTTCGCCCCCCCGATACCTCTTGTACCATCACTGCAACTACATGTATACCACGAACAACTAAAGAATCACACAATAAATCAATTAATCCATCCTCACTAAATCCATAATCATGGTCAAATTCTACGAATCCTCCTACTCTTACGACTACTCCTTCCCTGCCGTTACACTTGCCTACTTTCTCCGTTACCCAAATCCACATAGTACACATGTGCTCTCCACAGATGTGATATCGCGCACCGTGTGTCCCGAAACAGGTCGTCTGCGCACCTTGCGCATCCATCGCAAATCCACTCGTCTACCGTCTGCAGTCCTCAAGCTCTTACCTAAAAGCGTACTGGGCAATGTGAGGAGCGATAGAAGCGAATCGTATATTCTAGAGACCTCGGAAGTGGATATCAAAGAAGGATGGATGAAGACAGAGAGTAGAAACCTGGATTGGACCGGTATTTTGAGTGTAGTGGAAAAACAAGATTTTCACAAAGCAGCAGATAAGGAAGTGCGTGAGGAAGAATTTATTCAAGGCTCGGGAATGACGGGTGTGAAGACGCAGGTCATGTTTCGCAGTCGACTTGGTGATCGGTTGAGGGCGATGAGGAAGGGGGAAGAAGGAGAAGAAGAGAAGAAGGGATGGTTGGCGAATTGGAGTACCAAGGGAGTGCAAAGAAGTATCGAGGCTATTGCTAGTAGGAAGACAGAAAACCAATTGGGAAAGAGCAAGGAGGGAATGATGGTTGTGTTGGAGAGGATGCGAAATGGTGGGTTAGTGGGGGTGTTGGACGGGATGAGGCGGGATAGGGAATTGATGTTTGCGGGCATGGAGCGAAAATTTTGAGTGATGAAATGTGAGATATGAGGTTACATATGAAGATAGCATAAGGACGGAGGATGAACAAATACCGGATAAGGCAATCGGTCAGCAGTGGGAAAAGAGATGAGAAAACGCTCTTTCACGATCGTGATTATTTTACACTTTCGTTAGGCGGCGAGCCTCTGTATCAAAGCATACAAGTAAACATACGGGAGCGAGGAGTTTTGGGGAAAGGTCAACAGGCGTTTTTGAGATAGTCCACTCTCATTTGATTTTATCACATTGTATGAAATATATCAAAATCTGAATAACTTTGCTACTATTTACTTTATGTATGAACCTACCTCAACTGTGTCAGTCAAATATCGTGTTGATCCAGTATCAAAGCACTTTCAAAGAACATCATACTGTCGGTTTGACGTGTGTCTTTTTGAGCGGAGAAAAAAACTATTAACATGGCATGTCAAAGCAACTCAACAAATTTGGGAACAGTATCCTTTCTCCTCTTCGCGACGGGCGAAAATCGCCTCTCGAAATCGAAATTTTACTTTAGCCTAACAACACTTTCAGATGTTTCAAACTCTGAACCTTATCCGTGCCGTCTCCTCTCGACCTTGATTTGGTGTATAATGTCGAACTGTTTAGTTTTGAATTGCAGTTTACATTTTTACTTTCCCAGCAAGCCTCATCAATGTTAGAGTCCCCGGTGAGCTTTTTCACACAGTAAATCCGGATCACTGGGATCATTTTTTTCATTCTAGTGTTTAGGATCAATTCATATTTCATTTTATCATACACATTATTGTCATGCATCATCATCTCTCTATCTATTTCTTCCTCTCCACTTCCACACATCCATTATCCGCCTCGCATCTAAAATTGCATACCCCCAACATGCTATCTCTTAATCGGTGGCGCGGTACCATTTCCAAGAGGAGCCGTACTTTGCTCGACGTCCTTCTGCGTTGAAAATGGCGCGGTGCTAGACAAACTGTCGATTCTTCCCAACAGATACTCGAGCGTTCTGTAAGATGCAGTAGGCGCATATTGTGGAACCATATGACCGCTCAAATCCACATACACAAATGTGAGGTTTCTCTCTGTGTGTGTAGTGCCCAAAACTCCCGAGGCAGCAAGGGTAGAGTCGGAGAGCTCAGTGTGGTATGGAACGTAGAAGGGATCGGAGGGTTTGCTTGTGAAACCTTGAGCTCCGCCCCAGGTCATGTTTTGGATCATGAGAAGGGTGCCGTTGGCGATGAGTACCATGTCTAAAGCGCCGTGGCCGATGACGGTACGTTTTGAACGTTCGATAACGGAGGGGAGGACGGAGAGACCGGAGGGGAGAGAATTATCTGATCCGTTTACGAAGACGTCGATGTTGGAGCATGTGTCCCATTCCATGATAGGAGCGTTGATAGCCTTTTGAACATCGGTGCGGTTGAAATAGACGGAGGCGCCGGCAGGGATATAGTAGTTGGAGCCGGGGAATCCGAGGACATCCCAGAGTTGGGGGCAAGTAGTGGCCACTTGGTAAATGTCCCAACAAGGGTTGACGCTGAAGACTTCATTGTAGATCAAGTCAAAGACGTCGCATTCGTCGGTGGTAGAAATTCCATCGTCGCCTGTGCCAGGAAGAGCGGATGGGAATGGCCCTGGTGGTGGGTAGGTAAGGTACTTGGCAAGGTAGTCGGTGTAGCCGCAAGAATCAGATACGTTGTGGATTTGTTCAACGAAGGAATCATTGAAGGGGAAGAGACCACCCCAGTAATCAACGAATTGAACTGCAGGGATCTGTTCTTGAACGGCATCGTAAGAAGTAGAAGGATCGTAGATCATGGTTGCTTCGAGGTTGTAATACTATTGATCATCAGATTCAATTCATATCCCATTGATGACATGGAAGTACTCACAGTGGAAGTATCGTTCTTGTTAAACATAGCATCGGCAATGTATGGAACATAATAACCCGCATACGATTCACCAGTGATGAAGACCTTTCTCCCTTGCAAATCGAAAGTATCAACGAAATTCTCCCAGAATCCGAGAAACTGGGCAGCGACATCTTCTTCGCTGGTGGCAGTAGGTGTACCTTGGGAGAAGCCGGTACCAACGGGTTGTTCGACCCAAACAACATTGGTAAGGTTTACCCAGGTCCAAGGGTTTTGAACAGGAGCGTAGGTACCGTATTGCCAGATCCAAGGTCCGTTTTCTTGGATCAGTCCTTCAAGGGATGAACAACCGGGCTGGAAGAGTGATTAGTCAAGCGTTGGGGTATATGTCTATGCAATCGGTGAAGTCACTTACACCTCCGTTAAGCCAAATGAGAATTTCATCGGAAGCCAATTCATTTGTCGATGGGTAGAACCAAAAGTATAATTCTCTTGTCTCATTTGCGGCTTTTGAAATTGGCAACAAACCAGCATATGATTCTCCAACATCGAAATTGACATCCGGGATAGCGGAACCGTTCACACTGAATTCTATCAAAGTTTATTAGTGGTTTTTCTACAATGCTGCATTGTAAACACTTACTAGCAGTGGAATTGGTCAAGTATGGGAAACTAGCATCCCTCTTCTCATGTTTCTGCTCTCTCCTCGAAGCCGCATCTCTAGCTTTGGGGATGTGCTTATCCTTCTTTCCGACATGCCTCAAACTTCTTCCAGAATGAAGAGTGGCGTCGGCGATTCCGCCTGCAATGGCAAGAGTCGAAACTACGGTTGAGAAACGCATCTTGAATGATCACTCAAGTAACAAAACTCGGATCGTATAAAAATATTGCGGATAAAGTAGAATATCTTCAATATGCGGGATCTGGGAGAGCTTTAAGTATTTTGAAGCTGCTATCCAAGAAGTAAAGAGAGCTCAGAACTATCGGAGCTATCATCTCATGTAAATTTCCATGATTATGACGATGTGGAGGGACTACCCTAGTCCTGATTCATGGTTCTTCAACTAAGCCATTGAAGACTCACCATTCCTTCACCGTAGTTACCGTACCTTACACACTATGTAACCCAATCTCGACCTATCGTAGTGAAGATATGACATGAATTGACATGGTGTCGAAAGGTACGAGGGGGAAGGATTGAGCGCTAGTAAATCTTTCCCCGTTTTTGATAAACTGGAGATATCAAAAAGTTAAGATAGGCTCGCTTCCCGGCTTTAGTTCTCCCATTCGTCTCGGTTCTCTGCGCACCTTCCTGTTAGAGTTTAGTGACTAGCTAGCTATTCACCAGTCAAACGTTATGGTATGATAGATCCAATGATATCAGTAATGAATATTTGGTTGATCATGTAAATGAATCAAGATGTATAAGAAAAGACGCAGATAGGAAGTTACGGCATCCGGCTCGAGCCTGCCTCCACTATTCTCTCTGATGTGTTCGTGAATTGAAGAATTATCAATCATCCCAAGAGATGAAATGCAGCAACAAGCATAGAACATTCCCCGTCCTGTGCATATTTTCAGGTACGATAAGCTCAAAGCAAACTTCAGATCCAATCTATTTCTCGAGCAAAAGTGGAGTTTACCAGCCTGCAAGCATTGATAGACCTTCTATCTTCAGGCGAGGCCGCGAATGGTCGATGTATCACGAGCAATAATAGAAAAATAAATTACGAGTTTATAATAAAATTTTGACATGAGAATGTCGTGTGAAACTTAATCACATCGCCCATATTGACATAATTGGGAGGCGTACCTCACTAGAAGATTGCCAAGTGCGGATAGCTGCATGAATCTGTACGAACTGCTTGGCAAAAATATGCATATTTTGTTCCGTCGGCTTTGTATTTAATGATGTGTTAAAAGATCAGAGTGGTGGAAAGCATTAATACTATAAACCTATACTAAAACTCTTCTATAATATAGGTTTGTGCTACGCTTAAAGTCACATGATAGCTAATCCCGATATGGTATAGCACATTCACTGATATACGGTATGATCCTATTTCCAACATGACGATTATTTATCGATTCAAATGACGTGCATTCACTATGCTTTCTAATTCTAGTACTCTTTCCTCCGATTCACTACCGTGAGAACGCTCAAAAGCCAGAGTATATGATCAAGTCGATCGGATCAAGAATTAGAGATTTAATGCTGAAAGACAAGCGAATCTAGACGCCCTCGGATAATTTTCATGGCAGTGCAATTCTGCGCAAGTATGCCACTTACAACCTGAACTTTCCCAATGCCATGTCGCTTAAGAGATAATGTCCTCCAGCTTCCTTCATTGTGCAAAATCAAAGTATTCGGAAAGTACTTCGAGGATCTACACTTAACGACGCACTTCGCCACGGTTTATTGGCAAAATACGCTTCCATGACTATCAAAATCAACAGCTCAGGCCCTTTACTCCATCAAATATACTTATGCCATACATGCAGCCCCAAAAGACGAGCCAAACGGTATCAGGATCCCACCTAAGTATTCCTAAAATCAGAACCCAGAAAACAAAGTATCGCATTTCGAGGCCATGCTGATAATCTAGCTCTCACCGGTTTTCGAGGTGAACAGGAGAATCCAATCCCCTCCTTTGTAGCCATTCCATTTACTTCACGCATCATAAATCCCGCCCCAGTGCCACTGATACCCTAGCAAAACTCTACGATACAATGACTTGAGAGAACCTACAATTCTTCCGCTTGAAACCTTTGCTTCATTTCTATTAGCAGCCAGAATGATTGTATTCAACATTATCGCGAAGAGAAAAATGCGCTAGGCAACTTCCATGTGCAAATTGATACCGAGGTGAGAGGTGCCAAACCTTTGAGACCCAATCTAGGAGTATCTTATTGAGGTAAAGCTAAGATATCTGGATACGAGTCTAACTATGATATGTGAATTTCTTACATCGGCAGACCACCATAACCCAAGCTTAAACTACTATCTATCTGCCCAGCTATTTACAAACTATCTACACTCTACTAACCCATCGCACACCCACCTTCTCAGGACTCCTCATCTGCAACAACAAAACAATAACATTATCCTTCACAACACTCATCACCCTCTCCTTCGCTTCCTCCTTTGTTTCTCCTTCCTCAAGCACAATCTCCACGCGGTTCCTTTTGAACAGCGCAACCATCGCCGCTACGAATTCTACTTGGCTGAACTTCTTACCGGGACATGCTCGTATCGAATCAGACCATGGTTGGTATGATCCTTTGGGTGGAGTACGGATATATTCACGTTCTACGGGCAATGCGTGTGTATTTTCGGTTTTGGTAAAGATCCAACGTTGGGGACTACAAGGATAGGGAGTCAGTAATTGTTATAAGAAGGGCGTATGATAGGGATAAAGAGGATATCAAGGTAAGCTTACTGCCATTCGAGACTATTATCACCCCAATACTGCGGGTGTGAATGCAGGGCGTTAGAATTCGCAATAATGCGCGTGTCTGGCGGAATAGTGATAGTTCGGCCATCGACTGTAAGCGGCTGTGGCATTGCGAAAGTAGATTTGCAGATGCCGATGAGTGGGTTGTAGAGTCTTACAGTCTCTAGCTATTTTACACCATTTATGTCAGCGCCATCGTATCATCATTTGGGCAAGGTGCTATTTACCATTATGGCAAGACATCTATTCAATCTAGGATATAATTCCTTAAAATCCCATGTTGATGGCATGTCGTTCGTTATAACAGTGTTGATTTCCTCCGAGATCCAGTCTTGCACTTCTGGGTAAGCGGCAAGAAGATAGATTGTCCAGTTGAGTACAACAGCCGTTGTATCGTGGCCAGCAAAATTATAAACGAAGAGGTTTCCGTATATTTCCTCTTCGGTGAGCCCCTGGAAGCCACTTGAAGCAGAGCCGTTTGAACTCAACTGAGATTGTTCTTTAGAGGCTCTAAGCAAAGAACTCGTAAACGTCGCGCTTCTGGGTTTTCCATGCGAGATGGCATCCTTTTCATCCCTAAGCATCTCTGCCATGTGAAATTTAAAATCGACTGTTGCTTGCCCAATCCGCTTCCACTTCGGCGGCCAGGACATCTTAGAGACAAGTCTAGGACCAAGTACAAGGATAAGAAGACAGTTTTCTAACACCAGTGCCAGGGAGTCTCGGTAGTTGAAAGTGTGTCCTGCTTCGGGTTGTTCGGTAGACTTTTTGAACGAGTATGATTTCCCGAACCCGGCCCCCGACAACACATGGAGTGAGAATGTACGGGTATCTTTATCTGTTCGGGTAATGGGACCTTCTAGAGACTTCCAGAATTGTAACATCTCATCTGCTTGTCTTAAGCCCTCGATCCAAACTAGCCGGTTGTTTTTGTCATTGAAAGGGGCACTAGTGATTTTGCGTTGACGCTGCCAATCTGGACCTACAGCCTAAAATAAAGTCAGCTCCAGCAGCTCATTAGAATTTGATACTTTGATCACCTACTGTCGAGATATTAGGTCCGAAAACCGACAGAACCGCTGCTACGATTAGCGATTAACCCCATCATTAGAACACGATATACTCTCACCAAGCAAATCAGGGGGTCTATCGAAATCATCCTTGCGTTTGAAAACTTCACTGACTGCATCGGAATCACAGAGATATAGCCAGTTGCGACCAGCTGAGACATGAATGACTGCATTACCAAGCTCTCGGTGCATCGTGTACTTGTCTTTGAACTCCCAGCCTGGCGTGCTATACCGAACGATATCACAATCGCCGAATACAGCCTTTACAATAGGAAGCACGAAACCTGATGCTAGAATCCACTAATCGCGGCATATCAGTAACATCCTAATATCAAGAACATTGGAGTAAAGATGTAGAAACATCAAATATTGTCCAGGGTTAGGAGCTCGTAACATGGGCGACAGACGAAATCATGAGGAACTCACTACTGGATTATCACCACTTGCAATGAGGATTCTAATGGGAATTCCAATCGTCAAGGCAGTCCTATAGTTTTTAATCAGGCAAATGAGGTTCCAAATGGCAAAGCTCACAGGTAGAAGCACCACCAGTGTGAGAAGCAAGGAAGCCATGACGCTTAATGCTGATCACTCGAACCAGGAAAGATAAAAATTGGCGATGCAATGAAACTGGAAATCGAGAAGAATCGAAAACTTTCTCTCGCTTTATACGTCCATCAATAATTAAAAAATCATGGGTATAAGGGCACAGCACATTTAAACCCAGGATAGTTATGCCATTGGCTAGAGAGAGAGAACCACCAACATTTAAAGCAGTTGGAACTTAACATTGGATTCTTGCAGCAGTCGCGAGGTATCTCTCCACTTTGAAGAACCGGTCATAATTCGTACATTTAATCTTCCTATATGAATAGTGCATTAACTTACCGCAAAACTGGACCACATTCATCTGATGTCCTTCGAAGCTTTTATGGCATATATCTCATTATAGCTCAAAATAATTACTACCATATGCATCACGCACTAGCTCTGGTTGTACTCCAATATTTATCGCTCTCCTGGACAACCACCATATCCATCTTCTCTACCGGACCAATGATCTCAATATCCTTCTGTTGCCCCTCCAAAATATCTCTCGTATGCCATTTCAACGTAAAGTTTTCTCGATTCCCCGGCCCCGTCAAACCTGCCAATTGTTCATTTGTCGCTGCATATATGATTCTTCCAATATGAGCCCAATAAATCGTCGCTACACATCGACATCCAAGTTACTAAAATCCTCTTCAAATAACGACGGTTAAAAGTCAAGACAACATACCCGAACACATAGCGCAAGGTTCCCACGTACTGACCAACGTACATCGCCACAAATACTCCTTCGTATAATGCGAGTAAGCTAATTTTGCCAACGAGCTCTCAGCATGATTTACTTGATCGATGCTTTGATGTGTGAGAAGCACGGTTTCGTTATCAGGACCGAGGAGCACAGCTGCAAAGGGGCGTTTTCCTTGAGTGACGGCCCGACGCTGCACGGTGAGACAGGCCGTTATGCCGGCTTCGATTTGGGGGGTGCTGAGGGGGGTGCGCGCGGGGAAGAGATCGGGGGCAATGGCTTGCGCGGCGGAGGATGTGAGGGCTGCTTCGTGGGACATCTTGGGTCTGAGATTTGGTTAGTGGGGGGGAGGTTGGGATAGCATGGTTGGGGTACCTGCAACGCTGCCGTAGAATGGGTTAGGTTCTAGAATGCGTTACAGGTGGTCGAGGGGTGTTGATATTATATATGCTTTTAGCTGTGGTTCAGTAGAAGAGGGGTCGATAAGGGGTCGATAAGTGGTCGTTATCATTTTTAGCTAGGCGAGGCGAGTTCCGAAGGGGAAGATGGGATGGCCCACATGAGGTTGTTCAACAGATATATCACGATTGAAAATCTAATGACAACTCGATCATTTAAAGGTAGAATATCCCGTTGAAGTCTATGGGTAAAGTAATTTTCACTATTGACGAGGTCAATTGTTATCGATTATTTGCCACTTCAAGGTGTGTTGTTAAGATATCAGATATCAGTCCACAATGTTTGTCAAAACGATCTACGTGAGCTACCTCGAACAGTAGTGGAATCCGTCTTTTCAAGGTATGTCATTTTATTTCATTCATATTCATTATTCGTAGTAATTTAAGTAAAGCTATCTGCGTTTTCAAACGCCTAAAGTTCTCTCGCCGCAATGTGTTCATTCAATTGTTAAGATCCATCCATTGTCTTCGCGTTCATTCTTTCCATTCAGACCACCCCACAAAAGGATACCTCTGAAGTCAACATCGCTCATTGAAGAACTTGCAAACCATCCACGTTCGCCAGGAACAAGCTTTCTGACGTCATCACCCTCGACGCCCTCTGAGTCCGAAACAACAATTTGACTCCAAAGACCTTCACCAGTCTGTCGACCTAGTGCTTGCCAGGTAGCATCCTTGAAACTTGCTGCAGTCATGCCTTGAGGAGGACATTGGAATGCCCAAACATCACTCCAGAACTTGCCAGCCCCAGCATGGCCTTGGCTACTTGGATCTTTTTCGCCAAGTAAGAGGATCAAATATTCTCTGCCCATACCTGAAAATTGTTAGCTTTCACTATATGAATGGTGCAAACAGATCGCGTCCCAATTTAACCAGACACTGTTTACATAAATTCGAAACTTACCAGTATTAATGGTATGCATGCCGGCCACACTTCTATGACCTGGATGTTTCATGCTCTCTTCTTCAAAGTTCAAAGTTTCCCAATCTCCTTTCGGAGTGATTCCCAATTCTCCCGAACCAGATTTATCGCTGAAAGTTTGTAGAGCCAATTCTAAAATATCAAGATAGCCACCCTCCTCTCTCTCGCCATTGAAGCCGCCATATCTGTAGATCCTCTGCTTTGAAACTGCGAGTGATGTGCCACCTCTGGGCTTCCCTGGAGCAGAAGGAAATTCTTTCCATGTACGGCTTCGAACATCAAATGCCCAGAAATCATTTGTTCGTCCAGAGACAGGGCATCCTGCGTGAATGAAAAATGTTCCATGACCACCTTGCTCGTCGTCTGTCTGGGCGCCTTCTGCAATTGTGCCAATTTTAGTTTCATCAATAGCCTGGTCGAAGTCTACGCTCTTCATATTCGGAGGCTCAGGTTTCTCGATAGCAACACTCGAATGGTAAGATCGCGCAGCTGGAAATGGGGTGCCAGGAACTGGATCCAAGAAAGACCATTTATCTGTCCTAGTATCGTAGACCCAAACCCTGCCATTTTCTTCAAGAGGTTTCATCTCTGGGCCACCTCTTCCACCAAAGATGAAAATGCGCTCTCCGATGACTCCCGCTGTATGTCCTACTCTCTTTTCCGGAACCTCACCACCATTATGTGTAGGCTTGGCGGCAATAGTCCGATAGTCGGCGCTGGTGACTGTGCCAGAAGGGAGTATGACAACATGCATGTCATTGTCGACTGGTTCGCGTGGATCGATTTCACCTCCGAATATATATGCTCGACCTGCGACGACTGAGACACTATGAGATGATCTTGGGAGCTGAACTCCATTAATGCGATTCCATTTTGCTTTGAGGGGATGTGTGTTCTGGAAGAGACCGTGAGTGATCTTTGCAGCCGTTGCACCAATTTCCATCATATTGAATGCAGATCGAGATCAAGTAGAATGTCAAGTAGCTCTGTGTAAAGTGTACCGGGAAGCTTAGATTAAGACAGTTGAGGAGAAATTGAAGGCTTATATTGTTTGTGCCGAAGACTTACGATATTGAAATGGCTAGGAACAGAACCTGAGAAGGAAATCGCTCACCGGTATTCAAAGGGACAATCCGCCAAGGAAAGTGGTTCGAGATGCGAGGGGAATACGTCAGTGGTAAAAGGTAAAAACAGCTCTCAGGGTGTCAGGGTGCTGTTCATGGCGTGGTGGTGGGGTAGATTGTAGCTGTGCTCTCTAGCTTCTTTGGCCCCTGATCAACTTATGGATTACCAGTAGTTTACCCGCCAGCCCGCCAGCCCGCCTACATGGTGCAGAGTGTAGCACAAAGTATAGTACAGTAGTAGACACCGTTTTCTGATATTCTCTATGTGCTCCAAAGGAACTCTTGTCAATTAAACATCGACCTGCTACTGAATGGCATATGCCCCAGACAACTTTGAGTCTATTTAACTCATGCCTGGGTAATAATGGGTTGACCTCTCTACCCATGCATATCTACCTATGTTTGTTGTATCTGGATTGACATGGTTTTCCTTATCAGTTGAGATGACGCTTGGAGTGACTAGCTAATTCAAGTAATACTCACAAGGAATACGTTCGCATCGTCCATCCAAACGCAAATTTTATCCAACCGCGCCTCCACATACCATCACTACTGTCGTTCCCCATTAAAACAAGAAACGAGAGATGTTATCCAGATCTATCTTGCGAAGTTCATCGCTTCGCAACGCCATCGCACATTCTCCCAACACTACCCCTCTCCCTCTCTTACAGCCGTTGTCTGTTACCCAATATAAGTTGCCAAGGTGGTCACATCCATCTACCAATCCAATCCACTCGCGAGGCTACCAAGGGCGCAGGCAGAGATACTACAGATTTGACCCTGATGAAGCTCGAAATGCACGCCCTCTCTTTTCCGAGCAGCATATCAAAAACTTCACCAAACATCCTGCTTTACACTCAATCATAGCCCTATTAGCTGGCGGTGGTGTATTGGTTTATGCTAGCAATATCGAGGATGTGCCGGTTTCAGGAAGGAGACGGTTCAACATATACAGTCATCAGGATATGGAAGCAGAAGGGCAGATGATGTATGAACAAATATTGCGGCAGTATCACAACCATATTCTTCCCGACTGGGATAAGAGGACCCAGATGGTACAGAGAGTTATGAGTCGACTGATACCTGCGAGTGGCCTCGACAACGTAAATTGGGAAGTAAATGTGATAGAGTCTCAAGGTGAATAGGAAACTGAATACTTGTTTTAGACTTTGATCAGCTTACCCTACCCTCCACAGAAATGAATGCCTTTGTCATACCTGGAGGCAAAGTGTTTGTCTTTACGGGGATATTGCCGATTGCTAAAACAGATGACGGCCTTGCTACAGTATATTTTCCTTCAGAACCTTTTTTTTCTTGACATTCACTAACTTACCAATCTTGCAGATTCTTGGCCATGAAATTGCACATAATATCGCAAATCATTCGGGAGAAACAATGAGTAAAACCGCTGTCTTTTATATGCCCTTGCGTATACTGTTTCGATTCCTGGACGCCACAGGATATACCGGAGGTCTAGGTCAAATATTGGGAGCACTCGCACTTGAGTTTGGCATGAATTTACCGGCATCAAGAAACCAGGAAACAGAAGCTGATCATATTGGACTGATGATCATGGCAAAGAGCTGTTATAATCCCCACGCAGCAGTAGGCGTGTGGGAGAGGATGCAGGCCGCAGAGAAGAATGCCCCACCCGAGTGGTTTTCAACTCATCCATCGGTAGGTGCTTGGATACTTGGACAAGAATAGTAGGACTGACCCATACCAGAATAGCAATCGAATAACGCAAATGCAAGAATGGATGTCCAAAGCGGAGGCCGCGAGAGACGAAAGTGGATGTGCGCCCACTACGCATAATTTCAACAGCTTTCAAAATGCATATGGCGGACTTTGGTCATGAGTGTAATAGTTATGTGTGCGCCTGTATGAGTACTTACAAAAAGGGGAGCTCCTGGACAGTAATGGGATAGGTCGGAAAGCGCGGGAAGTCCAGCTGCCAGTCTATGAATGGATTGGACACGAAACAGGGTTTACTCTACTCCAATTATTAATAGATTCATGCTAGTAAGTCTATTTTTCTACTGTACTTCACACCACAAGAGCGAACTGGTGAATAAAATTACGCAGCTGTATCGGACACCAAATGTACTCCATCAATACATACAGTGCCATACTGAGAGCACCATTCGTATTTTGAATTGCTTGTGGCTATCCCGCTTTAAAGTCCATTATCCTGGGATCAATCAACTAGTGGATCTCCAAACATCAAGTCTCTTAATGAGGCGTTTTGACGTCAAATTCAAAAGTGGCATAATTAGTACCGAGTTAGATAACAGAACATGCTACTTCCTTCTCTGCTGAGCTAGTGCCGCGTAGTGACTGAAATACATACCTCGTGCAGTATCTCCAGCGGGATATCGAAAATGCAAACTCTTCTCAATATTCAGAACAAAATCATTCAATCACTGTTTTTGATTGAAATTTGAATAAACGAGTTCATAAGCTTCAAATTCAACAAAATTTATATTTCATTCATATTTGGAATGGACGTGTATATCATTATGAAGTATTTGGAATGTAAGTATTTTCAGTGTATGATTCTATTTGAGTGATTCGCTATCCCGGGGTTTCCATGCTTCCTGGAAAGTATCATATCTAGAATCGACTTTCTAAGAGGCAATACGTTCCACTATCGCAAAAGAGTCTCAAGTTGCGCTGCAGCCGCTAGATCACGTGTACACCAGTAAGACACACCGCTTCTAGCCTTATGAATGATTGGATCCAGATGATCGCATGAGGTATTGCGTGCATTCCATTGCGGGATGGGTGCCTCCTTTAGAGTGGTCAATCACATGGAGGCTACATATATTGGGTCCACACCGCTATATACCACCCCGCGGTTGTTCCTTTCGATCAGTTTTGGGATTATAGCAAGCCCCGCCCCCGCCATATAACGTAAATAACTCGTTACGAATGATGTAGAGGATAGATGCCATGGCCCGATGGCCCACGACTGAAACGTTATGTGCTTGGCAAATGAATACGGCATGATAATAATGATATCTCCTGGTTGAGGACATTTAAGCTGTGTGACTACGAGTCTCCATCTCTTATATCTTCCCGTGTTTCCTTGTCTGAAAAAGCTGTATCACTATTCACTCAGCTTTTGGTTTTTCCTGGTGTCTACAATTCTTACATATACCAATCCTACTTACAGTCTTTCGTTCAAAACAGCACAATGGCAGCTGCTGTCATGCAACCACTTTCAGCCATGTCTCTTGATAGAGAGATCATGGCTCCCTCTCCCGTCTCCAATAATCAATCTAGACATGGTAGAGGTAAACATGGAGGAAGTTTCTCCAACAGCAAGAAGACTCGTCAGAGAGGCTACAGCATTATTGCAGAGCGCGACTCGACTATCACTCGAGCTCTTACCAAGCTTCTCAAGCGCTCAGGAGAACAAGACCGGGAACAGAAAGATGATTCAGAGAAGCTTGTCCCTGATTATGAGGGCTGGCTCAAATGTGAAAAAGTTGTAAGTACAAATGACTTGAATTTCAGACCTTTCGCGACGTTTGAATCTGCTTGCCCGACAAATACCTCATTTTCCAAGCATCAAATCATCTGACAGCTTCATAGCTCGAAGACCTCAATTTTCTTGATCTCAGTTTTTCGGAACTTCAAAACATCATTCAGTCTCCTTCCGCGAAATCTCGGTTCGCCATAAAATTGATTTCCTCATCTGAAATCGAATCAGGATCTCCATCCAACTACCTCATTCGTCTCAACACTTCTTCTACTCCCACAATCACCACCCCATCCAATCTACCTTCATTTTCTGTTCAACCTCTCACCGCTTCAACCGCAGATCTACCGGATCTCGTCGTTTACGAAACGTCTTACGCAAACTATCCACTCATTCTCGCTTCCGGGGGTATCAAAAAAGCAGGCGGGCAAGCTCATCTGGCATTCTCTAGTATCTTCGTCTCACCTGATGGTGCCGAGGCTCGAGCATCTTCATCCACTAGCAAAGATGATTCTGATGTATTCATTTACATCTCTCTCAAACCGACTCTTGAGTCTCATCCCGAGATCAAATGGTACAAAAACGACAATGGGGGAATTTTAAGCGAGGGAGATGATGGAGGTATGATTCGCAATAGTGTGTGGAAGAAGGTTGTTGCGAGAAGAGCAGATGTTGGGGTATTGTTTGAAAATGGAATGGTGAAGAAGGAGGTTCCCGTTGGGTTGAGGGGAAAGGGTGTTAAGGGGAAGAAGGGAGGGAGGGGTAAGGGGAACACTTGGAATCAGGAAATGAAGGAGAGGAGTGAGGATGAAATGGAGTCGAATGAGGATTGAATGTTTTTTGTTTTGTTTTCTTTAAACTTTTTTTGATTTCGAAAGATGTGCAATGACATGCTGAAATGGAAGCATTTTGGAAATAGAGATTGATTGGCACAGATTCATATACAAATATAGTGTTCTGCAGTCTTGTCCCGCTTATAGTCCACTGGTGTTTAATCTTTATTCTATGGGAAAGTAGTTTTCTGAAGAAACTCGGGCGCTTTCACAGATGATTAAAATATGTGTATCCATATTCCGCACGCAACAAGTGGTGATCATACGAGCAAAGATAATGTCGGCTTTTCGCGACGTTTTGATTTAATCATTACTCTATTCTTACTCATCATTGTCTCTTCTTGTACTCACATTGTTAAGAAGAAGAAGAAGAAGGAGGAGGAGGAGGAGGAGGAGGAGGAGAACACTACAAAAAAATACGAAAATGTGTAGCACCATCAATTGTTTTACGCGCAGGCTTCTTAATCGCTAATTTTCGCAGGTAGTGGATTCGAGTACTCTGTTGCTAACCAGATATGTAGCACCCACCTCAACAAAGAAAAGAGAATAGGATTTAGATGGCTAAAATTGTATGTATGGAGGTGGTGTTAGTAGGTCATGATAATCTGGATTTACATACATTGTATTTATCAATGCTTGAAGAGTTGGATTCGGATTTTCGAGCCGTGTGAGATACGGACCGGTTGATACGTGTGGGTGAGGATGAGTGATTGTTAAGATATTGAGATGAAAAAGCCATTGGATTTGATAATTTTGATTCCGTTCAAGCGCAGGAGAGAAAGGATACGATGAACATGTTTAAAGAATAAAACTATATATTGAGCAAATCATGACAACATGATGATGAATCACCCCCAAAAAAGAATGCCGAAGATATACACTTGCGCAGACTCTCAGAATATAGCAATTGCATTTCCATGGCTGGATACACCTCCCTGACAGTGATTCGGAGCACTAGTAACGAAGAAGCTCCACCTTCCTTTCTCTCTACACGTCTTCGCCAACTTCTCCAAGTCAAACATTTCTCCCAGGGGCATACCCCACATGGCAAGTATATATTCATGCAACATGTAATGCTCTTGAGATGGCCAAGCCTCAAAAGCAGGCGCATCGCCCGCTACAGCCGAAAAGTAACAATCATGCAGCCAATCAAGCATATCCTCATCTTGCTTGAGACCGGCCCACCTCTGACCATCATCAGGCCCGATTCCGTGTGGTCTGAGAGCAGCGGCTTTTCGTGCTTCTGGTGATTTGGTATAGTATGTAGATACGAAGCCCGAGCGGATGAAGAGCAAATCTCCAATTTGAATATTTCCGCCCTGAGAAGCGGGGCGGATATCGATACCTTGGGCTTTCCCGGCCGCTTGCAATTCAGCGTAGGATATAGTGTGATAGTTAAATGGATCTACACATCTCTGTCAGACAACAAAGTGATACAGATTTGATGGTTGTTAGTTACCATAGACAATTCCATTCTCCTTCGCATAAGTCCAGTAGTCAATCAAGACGCCGCGACCAGCTATCCCATGCTCAGCCCAATGATGAATTCCGCATTTATTATCATCCTTCTCAGCTCCAATTATATCCTTTCCTGTAGTACCATTGTAAAAGTTTCCTGTGGGTATGTGTGCAATATGCCTGAAACCATCCCATTGTGTACCTGATTGTGTGTTTAAGGAATATATATCATCATAAGCCAGCCCATGAGCTAGCTCTTTAATGCTATGCTCGAATGGTTCTCGGGCGAAAGCTGGTATTTCTGGTACGTTCAAAGGAAGGTTCAATGGAACGATCTCCCCGCTTTGAATTTCATTGGACGCGGCAGTAACTCGAGCTGGTGTGAGAAGATTCAATCTTCCTATCTATACAACCATTCAACGCTATTGAAAAGTATGATGTCAAGATTACGTACGTAGTCATCAGTTCCCCAAACCCACGCACTTTCAGACGTTAGTTGAGCTTGTAGAAACTGTACGTGCTACTTACGCTCCTTCGGGTGCATCCTCTCGTCGTGGAACATCCTTTCTATTGGGAAACTTGGTGGAATTAGGGTCGAATGGAATAGTCGTGGCAGTCTTGTTACCGGTTAAGAAATCGGTGACTTGAGTGAGCCGGCTGTTAACTTTTGATTGAATGTCTGACATTTTCAAGTACGTATTATGATCTTGAACTCTGTTTGCGAGTGAAGAAAGATCTCAAGTCGACATTTCAAATCCCAAGCTTCCCAGTTTGTGGCTTTGTTGACAGAGCGGGGGCGGGGAAGTACCTAGTAGCTCCCTTCATCCCGAGGCAAATCTGAGTTCGACATTATACTCAGCAAAAGCCGATGATAGTCAAGGTTAGTTAGTTTGAGTAATTTCAGATAGCAAATCCCTAATATTTGGAACATATCAAGGAACCTTTTGTTACCCGACCAATGTGTGCCTTGAAAACATGGGGATAAATTGTTGGAAACATGCTGTATTTCATATGAAGGAGCAACGATGTCAATATCCATCTTGCCTGTACTTTATGTAGGTATTTTGAGGGGGTGTATTGCATTCATTGTAGAAGAAGTTTCGAATATTCTGTGATAGATATAATACGGTGACCGGAAAATAATCATCACACCATCTGCCAAAATAGGTTTGATTTTCATAAGACCTTGTCGTCAAAATTCAATAATCAACCCTTCCTTCTCATTATGCCTCCAGCTCTAAGTCCTGAAGAACTTCTAGAACAACACAATGATACCCCAGAAGCCAATTCAACATCTCGAAAACCTGGTCGACCTCCTGGCGTGAGCTTGGAACCATATAAAGATCTTATAGTCAAACTTTTCTCGGATGAGAATACTCCCATCATTGATATTACAAGAAAGCTCAATCGAGAATTAGGCTTAGATGTCTCTGAACGTAAAGTCTCTCGAAGTTTGGCAGCATGGAATATTCGCAAAAGAAATCGTGGACCCATCCCTCAAGCCCTCCAAGATCGGTTAACCTATCATTATAATTCAAATCTCAATGATGACCAAATTACTCAAGCTTTGATTTCCGAAGGGTTCGAAATAAAAAGATCGAATTTGGGGCGCTTGCGACAGAAGCTCGGTATGCGACGAAGGTCTCGTTATTCTGAATTTCGCGAATACTCAGGAGGCCCCGCAGTTATCAATACTCCATCGTCTCACCAACCTTCCACAATTACCCCGAAACCAAACAATACCAAACCAAAGATGGCACAAAATGTTGGTCTAATTGCGCAAGTTACGGCTTTTGTCGAAAAATATATGAGCGCATATGACGGATCTCACGACTTCAACCATATCCGACGCGTTGTTGGGCTGGCGCATAGGATATACAAGGAGCTTAAGGCAGAGAGGACAGGAGGCCCAGAATTAGATTTACAAGTTGTCACGTTGGCGGCGCTTCTGCACGATGTAGGCGACAAGAAGTATCTCTTACCTGGGCAGGATTCAAATACTTTGGTGCTATCAACACTATTGAGTTTTGGGGCCGAAGAAACATTAGCCGTAAAAGTACAGAGAATCGTTCTCGGAGTTTCGTATTCCACTGAGATCAAGGATTTGGCATCAGTGAGGGGCATGATCGAGAAGTACCCAGAGCTGGCTGTAGTCCAAGATGCTGACCGGCTCGATGCTATTGGTAAGGCTGCATCTGAGAAATTGATCGATAAGAAGATGAAGCTAACTTTTTGGTTTACTGCAGGCGCGATCGGAATTGGACGAACATTCACGTTCGGCGGAGCAAAGGGTGCAAGGAACATGGGAGAGACCATCCAGCATTTCGAAGACAAACTGGAGAAACTAGGAGGAATGATGAAGACAGCTCCAGGCAAACGAATGGCGGAAGAAAGAACCAAAAGATTGGCAACGTTCAAGGAATGGTGGGAAGAAGAACAACAGGAAGCTGAAGGTTTACTGCGACCTCAATCCTAGCCTTGATTTTACAGACCTTGATGGGTACTTGGAAAACAGCCCTTCGGCGCAAGGTAAAATGATTGGATCTACAGTACACTGAGCTTAGCTCCATTGGCTTCCCATCAAGGTGTCTTTATGCGACGTCCATATTCAAAAGGTAATGGCTGCTTGCAAATTCCACACAAATTCTTCTAACTCTCTGTTCTACGCATACCATTGAAGATGGATATCATGGCGCCGGAACTGCTCAGGCAAATACTCAGTTATCTTCCCATATCTTCGCTCCGCTCGTGTCGCTTTGTCGACCGTACTTTCTCCATCATTGGCTTCTCCCTTCTATTTTCACATATACCGCATTGGCTGGATTGCAACAAGTCCTTTCAGTTTCTCGTATCGATTGCCCACGATGCATTCAATAGACCTGCAGTCATCTGGTCCCCACGGGCAACAATTCCCGATGTGCGTGTCGATGCAATGTGGTTACAAATTGTCTGGAAGTTATTTAAAGGATCCGATTTCCATGACGGAGGAAGAGGAGAGGAGTTGACGGCAGAAAACTTTGCCAGGCTAAGTGGAGTAGTTGAGATGAGTGAGGCGAGATTAAGAACCGCTCAAAGTAGATACTTACTTTTCAAATCTTACACGAAAAAGTCTGTACTTAAACATTGATGGAAGAACACGACCTGTGTCTTGACATACCCATTGATTGTCGTGCTCAAGGTCGAGATGCTTTTTCGGGGAATTGGCGTGGGAACAGGCTCGTCCAGACCAAGAAAGTGTTATCGGGAACGATGGATCTCTGGGCGAAGAAGTATCTCGGTTTGTAGCCGTGTGGATTCTTCGGACGTTCCTTCCATCATTGGAGTCAAATAAGTCACGCATGAGATAGTTCGTATACAAATCCTTTCAGTATCCACATTACTGAGATTGGAATTTACTCCGAAGACGATCCCTGACAAGAAGCGATTCCCTCAGTGCGCATGTTGTCAAAATAAAGTAAGGTCTTTTCTCTCTCCTCTACTCCGTACATCGCTGTGAAGACAGACACGAAGCTTTAGTGGAGGTCTTGGTGGATATCGTTTCACTTACCCCGCAATCAAACGTCAAAAAGACAATTTGTATATACCTCACTTATCACTTAAAGTTTTCTTCCATCGGGATTCTCAAACGTCGATACTTCCACGTGCTCAATTGCACCTCGGAATCTTTTCGTGATTCACAGGATTTGTTTTTTGACTTCAATATATATCATGTCGACTATCTCTTTGGCCCAGGGTTGTTTCCAAGGAAATATCTTTCTTTTGCGAGTACATTCTTTTCCCGTGGTTACTTTCATTTCCCCTCATGCATCGATCCAACAACGCACCAATCTAATGCAGCGATTTATCCAAATTCTAACGTTTTCAAGCAAGGCTGATAGGTATGCATGTCCACCTCGGCATGCAGAATATTTCACGTGCAATGCGTTTACATTTGATTCCTTGTCAGTGCGAGAACCCCCTGATGAATTATTCTTTTTGCAGTTGAACAAGCCATCTAGCCAAGTTCTGATTGGAGCAACTCAAGATGACTCGCAATTCAATGATCAATATGGACAATGTTTTTATCGGAAAGCAAGGGTCAATCAGTCATGCTTGCTTTATTGGTCAAGGATCATTTTATGTCTTTCGGATGATCTACTGGTTTATGATGTTATCTCTGATATGTGAACCTAGTTCCCTTTTACCGTAATTCCTTTTTCTGGGGTTCGAGCCCGTCCGGGGTAATAATTGGGGTAGTATTTTCCGGTGATTAAAGCACACATTTGCACAATTGTCGATATATTGAAGTAATTGAAATTAGTAAAGGAAAAGGCTGGAAGGAAAATAGAACAACCATGTCTACCCAAGGAGATGCAAAGTTTCAATTACTAGGTAGGTAGGTGGGCAATTACATCGCTATTGACTCGGTTCGTTTAACAGTCAAATTTTTATCATTCGCGAGGAATCAGACGTATGTCTAAAAAGATCTACTCACGCTACTAGATGCCGTTTAAAGGCTAGCTGGCTTTGCACGTTACAATCTGCATTTTACAACTTCCTACTCGTTTCTTCTTAGTCACGGCAAATTCTGCTGCAGGGAATAGCTTTCCGCCACCAGACGTATCAACGGTGATAGACCTCTTTTCTGGATTGAGGCCGAGGAAGTTCAATAAAATCACTCAGATTATTGGTTCCCGAGTAAGTGCTCATCGATGCCATTTGTGCACAGAACCCCGCTCGGACTACAACACTAAAAAGCAACCATCTGCAGGTAATTCCATACCCTCGTTGAACCTATAAGATAAAGCCTGTCCCCTTCTCTTTTGATTCAACAGCAAAGTTACATCGCACATTAATAAAAAAAACTTCAGTCTTTCTCCCTATACCACTTTACTTCAACAACAAAATTCTTGTTTCAAAAGCAATCATCAACGCAAACATGCAATTCACATACGCTGCCGTCTCTGCTCTCCTTGCCTCAGTGGCTTACTCCCAGACTATCGCTAGTGAAGTGGCACAACTCCCATCTTGTGCCCTTACCTGCTTGTCAACAGCTTCCAGTGGTGCTGGATGCAGTATTACCGATTTTGCATGTCAATGTGGTGATGCCAAAGCCGCTATCACTAAGGCTGCCACTCCATGTATCGCAGCTGGATGTTCTGCCGCTGATGCTTTGAGTAAGTATTCAGATATTCCATATAATCGTAGCATATTCTAACGAATTCAACAGGCGCTCAAAAAATTACCACCGAAATCTGTGCTCTTCAAGCAGCGGCCGGTTCATCAGGCTCCTCGGCCGCCGCCTCTTCCACCCAAGCATCATCTTCATCTGCAAGCGGCTCGGCCTCTTCATCTGCAGTCAGCAACATTTCCTCAGCAGGTAGCTCTATTGCCAGTGGGGCTTCTTCAACCGCATCTTCGATTCTATCATCCGCCTCATCTGCTGCTTCCGGCGCTGTTTCTTCTGCTACCTCTGCTTCTTCTTCTGCTGCCGCTACAGTTTCTACTGCTGCAGGAAGCAGAGTCAATGCTGCCGGAGCGATTGTTGGTGCTGGTTTCTTGGCCGCTTTCGCTTTGTAAACAGTCTAGCTCGTGTGGGTCATCATGATAAGGCAAAATTATATGTGTAATCAGACTGGAATGGGATCATTGAGATGAGAGATGGGGGATTATGGATTTATCGATATGAATAATGTCTTTCGATTCTTTACACAACTTTGCTTGGTGGGGGAAAGGGAAGAGGAAAAGGCAAGGTTGCTGGACTTATTATCAAAATTATTTTCTAATGAATAACGCATTATTGCTGTTCAATCACTTCAGCAATAATTAGCTTAGACATAATGCTATCAATCGAAATAAATTTAAATCAGATAAAATCAATCAATTCATAACCGTCAGACAAACTCAAATCACATTACGTCAAAATATCTCGCAAGCTTGAAAATCCTGATGTAAATCCTTAAGGGTACCTACCGACGCTACCCTTCACCATCGGTACTTCCCAACTTGACATGGGAAGTTACTTTCAAAAAAAGCAAATCGAGACTGTGCCAAGCGGAAACTAATTGGTTGGCGCTTGAGCTAGAGGGATCGATATTTTAAGTTTATATCGTTAGTACCGCTAGTACAGGAACGCTGGGACCGTGAGTTGTGGATGAGGAACATAGCACACGGGTTTCTGAGTGGGTTGGGAGTGGCCATGACTCGAATGCTGGGTGGAGGGGAGGAAGGGGGCGAGTGGTACAGTGGTACCTGCAGACGGGATGGATGGGAAATAAGGATTGAGCAATTAGGGATTGGGAATAGGGGTTTGGCTTGAAGTGTCGAATGAATAGGAGGCACAGGGAGTGATGGGATGGAGTTGTGAATTTTGGAGTGAGAGTTATTTAGGCTGGCTGGCTGGGTTGGTAGTTAGTTGTTGTACTCCTTAGGTGTTGACGTGGGGTGGAATACCGAGGATGTTCCAGGGATTGAGGGAAGAGGGAGAGAAGGGGATTTTTGCGTAGGGGTGAAGGCTAGCTATTTTCTATCGATTGTAGAATAACTTACTCGGAGAATGATGGAGAAGAACTTCTATGTGTGAACTGTTTTACTGTATATCCGGCATTAGAATTTGTGAACGCGTTCCCGAATCCTGTGTTTGTAGGCCAGAATTCGCATATCCATGTTGAAATGCACAATATACGATTTCGGTACATGGCAAATCGGAGATATACTGTTTATTCCACCACTACTTTTTCATTGCCATAGAGAAGGTAAGTTGTGAAGAATGTGAAGTAACAATAAAAGATGATCAGAGAGATGTTATTCTCTCCTTCTCTTCGCCACCGAGAGAATTATATTTTTTCTAGCCACTATTGCTCCTTTTCTCTTTATATCTAACGTGGTTGGCACACCCGGTTAGATAGCAGCTATTGCATGATTGATTCTCATTAATGACTCCTGGTTAATTATGAATCTTTATTTCCTCCTCTCACCCAATGTAATTAATAAAACTTTCATCTGTTTGGCTTTTCGATAGACTCTCCACCGGGAGTTTTGCGCCTCAAAAATCAATGCTGCTATGATGTACAATTGTTACGCAATGTTCGTATTCTGATTATCTCCTTTGTATGTTTGTATTGATTTACATGCAAATATACTGGATTCTTTCTGGTATATCTTTAGCAAAATATTGTTCTCGAATAGTAGTCATAATATCGCTCCCTCAAATTACTCACTAGCATTGTTCTTCCCTTCTACTATACATTCCATTTCTCATCACTTGAAAGTTGAAAAGTCGATCAAATGATCAAGACTTGAGAATGTTTCCGTCTTATCGTGTTAAATTTAGATATGTATGTACGGTAATTAATAAACTCTGCGTCAAATCATTGGTGAGAGTTTCTCTAGCGGTGGTAATTTGCTGTTTTTACGGAGGGGCAGAAATTGTGCTCGTAAACTCATCTACTTACAAGTGGGATTGGATGTGGAGATGCAGAAGTTCTACAGTAAATCACCACAAGGTAAAGATTGGAACGTCCGTCAAAAAGAGCTAGACTACAGAAATAGGTAGTCTCAATGTCTGGAGGAGCCCTTCGTTCGCTTCTCGCTAAAACATCTCCCTTTTCTTACGGACACTCATTCATCTGTACCTGTTTTCTTCTTGATCAGAAATTGAAGATTAATCTCTTCTATAATACACGTGTTGACTTCTGAAGGATAGCTCAATCATATGAACCGATTATTGTCCACAGATTGGGATTTCGGAGTCAAGTTTCCTGTTAGAAGGAAGAGCATGGATGAACTCAGGGAGTGTCTCGTATCGATCCAGAGATGGAGATGATAGTATATTTTAAAATTCAACTACAGTGTCTACAATGGTATCTATTGCAGTATCCAAAACATGACGCTTGTTCGAACCTTCTATGCCCCTCAATATCCGAACAATGATAATCGTAAAGTATACAAAACAGAAGTCTAGATCTAATCTACGCTGCCAGAAATTCTAGACTGATAACCACTTTCTTCAAAATTTGTAATATTCCAGCTTGAAAATAAAGCAAAATTTAACTCCAACGCTCCTTCTATGACCCTCCTCGTTCTAGCCCAAAGACTTTCAATCGTTCCTCGATCGACCCTCAATGCAATCCTCGGAACTCCAACAAAAACAAGAGTACCATCAACATGAAAAGGATATGGCGCCGATAGCAAGGAAAAGTAGTGTATACTTGGAAGGAAGTGTGTATTTCGAACCGGCGGAATTGTTTACTGGCCTATATGGAGGAGTTAATAACATATTTGCTTGCACGTTTTAGTCATACGATCAATAAGCATGGCAGTATTTCAACGACTGAGACTCATGATTCTGGCTCTCGTTCCTATACTACTTTTATTAAACATGAGATGGATTTAAAAGTCCTTCTTACAAGCCATTTAATGTGTTTTGTGCTTCTAATGCGTTGCCTAGGCTTGTGTTAGTATTGGGATTTTGTGTGGATGTATGAGGCATCTTACCAACGTCGAAAAAGTCCAGGAGCATTACTCGCGGTACTCGGCCCCAAGTTGAGGTACAGAGGTCGGCTTGGGCTCCGATACTACCTACGCCCGTTGCCGCATTCTAAATTCAAGTCAATAATTGGTTATCGTGGTAGCTTGCAAAAAGTTGTGTCTTACCGTCTTTTTAGCCTCCAGTCTGTTTGGCATAAGGATACCGAAGACATCAATGTCCAAGTAATGGTTTATCAACGGCAAAAGTCCATCTCCATTCGATCCTGGGGGACGATCTAGTGTACATGTTGGGAATGTAGGAGTAGTTACATCATACGCAGTTTCAAAAAAGTAGGAAAACTCGGGTAGAACATATGGGGCTACATTCGTGTCTGCGTCGTAATCTTCAATGTTGTTAAATAAGTTTTCAATTGTAAAGAAAAGGGTAGGGGTAACTACTCACCGAGGAACATAACAAGTCTATCTCCAGCCGTGATCATTTCCTGAAGTGTAGGCCATTCATCTATGGCTAACTGATGTGGTGGTGTGTATGCATATTTTGCCAGACCAGAAACTTCCATCGCTGCACTGAAATTTCCGACAGGAATATAATCTCCATTCGTAAGTAGTAAGGTTACAACTTCGTTTGGATTTGCATCAAGCCATTCCTTGATATCCGCCAGATAATGGACAGCTGGCCCAGCATCTGCATTCAAAATGACATTTTAATAATGATTTCTCAAGGAAAAGCTATAAGAAGAAGGTACGAAATCAAGATTGCAATTAAAATCCAAAGTTATCCTATCTAAAGGGGTTGAAAGCAAGGGGCTAAGATGGGGAAATGAAATTGTATTCAAAACTGACCTAGCAAGAAGCAAGAAGTATGACATAGCGTCAGTGTATTGAGAAAATAATGAGTCTGGGCTTGAAGAAATCGAACACCGGCATCTAGTTGAGCTGTGACATCGAGATTCTGGTTTTGTGCTGGTAAATCTCCCACGAACGCGCTATCGTGTGTCCCTATTTGGGATATTTCTGACCATTTACGATCACAGAGCTCGGCATAACCATTACAGACTTGTGCAACGGTGACTGACACGCACATCCCGATGTACAAAAATATGAGACGCATCTTGTGGAGATTATCCTTGCTTGCTGAGAGAAGTATGAAGATCGAAACTGGAGAGAAATTCACTACCTTTATAACATCAATGCTATCAATGTCCAATGTAGCACACATTCACAAATGATCCCCCACATCGGTCGTGGATGGTTTGTGGTTTCCTTTGGTAGATCATCGGGCCGAGTCATCTCGACCAAACACACAGTGTGTGTCGTACAGACTTTGTCTGTCAACACACACCTTGAAGATACCATGCAATGAATTAACGAGTAAGGTGGTGACGGCTACCCAGAAAAGAGTTCTGGCATCGGAACTTCATCCTCTGATGGAAGTTGGCGTTGAATTGACAAATCGTGGGCTTTACAACTTGCCCGTGGTAAGGTCCTGGGACACAACATGTACATCTGCCGGCGCGGGGTTAGTGCTTATTTCAAGGAACCAGATCCTTTTATATGTTGCATCGCACATGTAGGTATTATCCAAAGATCGACGTCCCAAATTGTCCCATATGTTACGCGAAGATTGCTGCTTGTATTTGGACACGCGCAATTCCAGGATAAAGTTACAAGTCAGCCAGCCATTCAAGCTTACAATTTCTTCACAAAAGTAGTGATGACCGACTTCATAAACCAAGGTTCGCATGTGATGCAGTGAAGGGAACACAGAAGATCTCGGGTTCGCCTCACGTTCCGACTCGCTTACATAAGGTTAAACTCTAAGTTTGTGTGGTTGGTACAAGGGTAATTAACCTTATACTTCATAAGAAAAACCAAAAACATCATATAATTCTCAAATTAACTCAACACTCAACAATCATATCGTGAGAGTTGGTAATTGAGACGACTTACACCTTCACTCTGTGCTTCAAAGGATGAAGTTCAAGGACTTATGGAAGTGACCATATTTTCCGTTCGGAGATGTCATCTGACATCGTGGTGGCATCTACATCGACTATGAAGTTGCTTAGTCATATCTGGTCTGTACCTTTTATGCTTCATTTCAAAGGTCGAGTTTCTTCAGGTAATTTTCAAAATTCAACAGACACAGCCATAAATAAAGAAAATTACGCCTGACTTTCATGAACTAGGGTTGAATATCTCTTTAATCTCACTCTCATAATCAACTTGCTACTGGCCATTATTGTGTGAAGGGAAAAGAGAGAAGGGAGGAAGGGTAATCAAAGATCGCTTTTTCGAGGTTCACGGAGAATATACAAAGCCTGCAGAGAGTTAGAAGGTAAAGAGCGGAAATGGAAATGGAAAATTAGAAATAAACGAGATCCAGACTTTCTTTCTCCTGAACGAGCTAGCCATCTAATGCAGAAAGAGGCACTCACCAGAAAGAATTCAATTAGAAGCCGGTTCTACTGAACTTCTACAATCGATGTACGCCACCTCTCCCCTTTGATTTCGATCGAAAATTTCTGCCGCTCCTCTCCTCTTCCACTCTTCCCTGATATTGTCTCCTCCAGATAACCATGCTTTCTGCCATTTGATCATTTAGGGATGAAATATATGTTGTGCGTTACATACGAAGCCCATAAAAATGATGGAAGTGGTGTGATTACAATAGCAAAGAGACGGTTATAATCGTCAATTCACCCTTGCTTGGTTCAGTGGTTGAACTATCCATCTCATATTTCCTGTGGCAAGAGAGCCTCAAATCATACAATGTTTGGGAAAATGCACTGTTCTGGTATGTTAGGGTTCTTGAAAGCAGTCTATTTGGTGTCAGCTCTATTCTACATCATGTAAATAGTCATCTCTCCAAGCTCTCCAAGCTGTCCAAGTGACTATAATTTCCAAATTTTGACTATCTCACACTCATTTGCATGAAACGTTCCGAGCTCTGCACTTGCCTGCTTGATGATCTGTTTTTCTATTTCTCCTTTTGCTTTGTTTATCCTCTATTCTTCCCTCCATAATATGTTTGAGTTTTCACTTCAAACGTTTTTTGGCATCTTGAATATTGGAACACTTCCGTTGCTTCACAACTCTGCAACAACAAAAACAAAAACAACAAGCTAGTGATAGCAAGTTATGGAAAAGGAAAGCTGGGAACAAACAGACGGAAAAAAGGATGGTATTGAGCTTCGTACATTCATCTTACCAGTATCCCAGTGTGGCTATCAAGAGTTTGGTAGAAGAAAGATAATGAAAGCTAATTGAGACTGACTCGCTTATTTGCTTACGGGATGATCAAACATCATATAACTTTCAATAATTTTTATCACCTTTGGGGTTCGTTGCTTTCATTTCCTACTTCGATTGAAGTTTAGATTTCAAATTCATTATTGGAAGAATAAGATCCCGCCCTCCAAAGAAGTTAGAGCACCTGAAGTAAGCCGAGAGGTGAATTTGAAGGAAAAGCAGATGTGAAAGGGGCTAAGATGGCGTGGGACCTCACTTAGTATTAATAGTAAACATCGAAGTGCCGAAGTGAAATCAATAGTGAAGAGGGTCTGAAACGAAAGTGCCCTTGAACCACAACCACGCCACTTTAGTGCACCTTTCTCCCCATTCATATATATATAACTTGATCCCCAGACTCACAATTCTCATCTGCACTTATCTCTTCACTTCCCAGCCAACAACATGACATATGACTACTACATAGTATAGCAACATGGCTTACTCTACATAAGTAAATGATACCACACTGTGATAGTGAACAGCTTTGAGTATGCCCCATCAACTTTCTCACCTGCTTAGTCGTTATGCCGACTAAGCAAGTCGACTAAGCAGTTGAATTTAAGTCATGCTTTTTTTTCAACTATTGTTTGTTTTTTATTGAACCTGGGGTATCTTTTGTTCTCTGAACAACCTTGCTCAACAGACAACTGAGAGAAAGCCAACCCAATTCAATAACAACAGTCGCAATGGCTTTCTTTTCCATGCCCTGCTTTCCTATGATCAAGGACCAAATTCTCAATCAAAACGAATCTGCTACACCTTGCTATCCCTTACCTATCACATTACAAACCACACCTCTTGCAATAGTAATGGTTGCTGAGGATCCCACCACAACCAATCTTGTCGGTGCCCCATCTCCACATGAAGATATACACCAAGCAAAGGCGACAGACAAGAAGGAAACCCTCTCAACAGAGGTAAGTTTATCAAATAGCACTCCGATCAATTGGCGCACTGTTGGCATGGTGATAATTACTGCTGATCCTAAAATGCATACAGCAAGAACATGCGCCATACTATCTCCAACTCGACTTTCTTGCGCGCTTGATTGGAACCATCAAACTTAAAGTACGTCCTTGGAAAGGGCATTAATTGATCAATTGGCGTAACAGCGATAAGGTAAGAATCACTTTTGCTAATCTTAAGATATAGAAAGAGCTTCAAAACCCATCCCTTCCGCCAGTCGGCATCAGTGCACTCTTACTTCAGCCTGTTGGAAGTACTAAACAAGACTCAGAGTCTGATGTGAGTTTTTGAATAGAGTTCCAGAATCGTCTGGTGTGATGAATGCCTTAAAATTTCACCTTTACTGACCCTAAATATAAATATATATAGAGCGAACGTCAAGTCGCGCGCCCGGCCAATTTCGCTATACTCGTTCCCCTCTTCAAAACACCGAGAATCAGGGGCATTCTCTGCGAAGGCGAGCATTATCATTATTACGGCATCACTTCCCCAGACGTTATTGTAGCGGAAGCTACAAAGTTTATATCTGACAACAGCAGCATTTTCCAATGGTCTGTGAAGAAAATAATTGCGAAGTTCCTTGCACTCACCATCCAAGACTCCAAGAGTGACTGTCAAGTCAATCCCGAAGCTGTATGGTTTGTGGTGAGAATGACACGGAAGTCAAACGAATTCGTTATCCCTCGCTGGCACAGAGACGGTCGCATGATAGAATGTACCGACACAGCCCATGCCTTGCATTGCAGATACGCGACTACTCTGGTGGGACCTACAACTCTCGTTCTCGAAGAAACAGAGGTGGTCACACAGGCAATGAAACAACACGTCGGAAAGAGAAAGGAGACGGCCAACGCGCTTGTGACAGAAAACCCTCTCCAAATCACCCGTGGTCAAATTATTCGCTTTTCTTGGGGCCAAGAAGGCAGTCCTGTCCACTCGGAACCAGACCTTGTCGCTGAAAGAGTGTTTATTTCCTGTATTTATGGAAGTATAAGCGAGATCAAAGACATCACCGCCACTCGCAGACAAAAGATTGGAGATCTCCAGGCGCAATTTAGGACCGAGTAAGCCCAGACGTTAGGAGATAGTCTCGTGCATATTATGCAAAATCTGTGTTCAGCTGCATTGCGGAATTGCGGTATGAGTGGCTATTAAGTCGATGTACATTCTGGTAAGATTCATCTGTGGTATACCATTCTGACAGGAGAGCTAATAATGTTAGGAATCTGCAGGAACTCTCGCACAGTTTGGCCTGTATTAGCTCATCTAGCGGGGGTAACTGCAACGGAGGACCTCATACTGGTGTTTGGGTTGGCGTTCTGATCTTTGCATTATACGATGGATACCCTCTTCTTCTTCTTTTGACGATTTTGATACTGAATATTTTGATACTGAATATTTTGATACTGAATATTTTGATACTGAATATGATGATAGTTGGATGGCCAGATGGATATTTGAATTGGCGTGAGCGGCTAGATAGTCGAACGGATGAGAAACTTGGTTGACTACAGACGGAATGAATGGAGTGTCAATTGATAATTGGTAGAAGTAACAAGTAGCATCTAGATAAGCTAGGTCAATAGCAACGTTAGTATTGAGGGCCTTTGATATCTCTTAGGATACTCGGCTTTCAGATTGTGTTGAAAGCCTGATATTTATCTATTTAGATAGGTATCTTCGACTATAATAACCTGAAATATCATCATTCTAGGGGGTTTACACCTTCACTAGTACATGTGCTATTCTAGCTCTCGAATGCTATTCCAGCCCGATAATTGAAATACCAAATCTAGAGTTCTATGGTTCGCTGTGTATATACCGATCGATTCTGATTGATAATTTGATATGAGATTAAAGCAGTGGCGAAATGAAGAAGTTGCAGTCAAAAAGAAAAATCTCGAGAGACAGTTCTGTTTCTACATCGGAATTGTAACTCAACTGATCTTGGACTATGGGAGTAATTATCAAGCCGAGTTGTTTTTGGTGTTATGATCATGAAACTATGGGGCACGAGAGCCTGTAAGCAATCCCTGATTATTGGGTAATAAGTGGCTGATGATCTGGTTGCATCTCCAATCATCTTCGCTACTACTAATCGTTCTCGAGCCGTTGTATTAATATGGCGTCCCATACAGTTGCTGGTTCCGACTCTTCAATATTCAGGCAAAAAAGCAATACGGATGAAGTCATCCATTGAAGTTATGTTCTGCTTAACGTTTTATCATCAACTGATCATTCCCTGCTTGCTTGGCACAAAGTCCTCCGCAATGACGTGAATCATAATATCACCAACACAAAAAGCGTTCAAATATCGGTATTTCTCTATACAAAACATATATACAACATGTCAATCGGCGTTGCTATCATTGGCTCCGGCATTTTTGCTCAGACTGAGCATCTGGTATAAGCTTACTCAGTCCAGTCAATGTCTTAAGGTTACAGCTAACTAATCTCGCGCTCCAGCCAGCTATCCAAGCTACCCCTCATTTGTCTCTCAAAGCTATTTACTCCCGTTCTCTCAAATCCGCACAATCACTTAAAGTCGACGTTCCTCTCTATTCCGACGATTCAGGTGTGGGAAACACATACTACGACCTTCTTCTCCGCACCGATGTTCACGCCGTCATAATCGCCCTCCCGATTCTCGCCCAGCCCGAATTCATTGAAGCAGCTCTCGCAGCGGGCAAGCATGTATTGTCAGAGAAGCCAATCGCAGGAGACCTGGAGAAGGCACAACGCTTGCTAGAATATTACAAAGGTGATAAAGTGAAGGGTGGAGCTACATGGAGCGTAGCTGAGAATTTCCGATTTTTGGATTCGTTCATCCATGCAAGAAAAGAAATAGAGAAGTTAGGGAGAGTCTTGGGCTTTCGTATGCAATTTTGTGGCAATGTCAAGCCAGGAATGAAATACTTTGGTATGCGTCTTCTGTTTTAGAACTGCTATTGTAAGGACTAACAGGTTCGCCAGAGACTGAGTGGCGCAAGAAGCCAGACTATCAAGGCGCTTTTTTACTCGATGGAGGTGTCCATTTCACGGCGGCCGGCAGATTGCTCTTGGGCGAGGAAGCAAAGCCAACAGCCGTCGTGGCATTTAGCACACTTCTTAGGGAGCATTTACCACCTGTTGATACGATCAATTCGATATGGCTCACGAAGTCGGGAATATCAGGCACATTCAGTGTCTCGTTCGGTACCACTCTTTCTGGCCCTGAATATACAGTCGCTTGTGAGCATGGTAGTGTTTCTGTTATCAGAAGCAAAGTCATTGTGCGTAAAGGTGAAGAAAGCGAAAAGAACTTTACAGAGGTTGAGTTTACAGAAGAGGGTAGTGGCGTGAAGCAGGAAGTTGCTGCTTGGGCCCAGAGTATTGTGGACGGAAAGCCTAATTCTAGACAATCCCCTCAAGAAGCCCTTGCTGACTTGGAAATCCTGGAAAAGCTGTTGCGGAGTGGGGAGGAACAAGGGAAGAGCCAGAACTTGCAATTCCAAATATAGGGCCGCAAATTTATTCGAACACATTCACACCTCGATTTGTTCGTAGTATCTTTTCTTTCATAACGGCTCTCTCGAATCTCAACATTCATATAAGAGTATATATTTTATATATCTCCGAGATGTCAAATAGCCATGTTTTCATTCAATCCAAACTTGGGATATCTACAATCGTAATAACTGAAATGGAAATCATTACGAAATACTCATGCTGTTTTGAATGCAATCTGATTGTATTCTATTTATCACGCGTCAAATGTGTATCTCGATCATGCACACTTCTACAGGCCAAACTATATCCACAAAAAGCCAATTCCAGCCTCAGACTTCAATGCATGATTACTGCTACGTGGTCATCCATATATGCGTTAATGTCACCAAGGAAACAAGCGGCCAAAATGCTCACTGCTCCAAATGCTGTGCTAGCATAGTACACGTAAACATAGCTTTCAGCATATGCTTCTTGCCCTGCAACCACCACCATCTGATAAGCGGTTTCATTTCCTGCAATTCCTGGAATCGTTTTGAGCAATGCGAGAAGAGACGAAGATGTGTAGTGAATAGCTTCTCCTATAAGTGTTTTGTTTGTGATGTTGAGTTGTCGAGCCATAACACCTCCAATATGCAAAGTGGCAGCAGGAACAAACTTGCTTACAAAGACGTTGTAGTAGATGCAATAACCTATGCTACCACCAATGACTCGGATCGAGAGAGTGAGGGCAGAAACGGTTGCGATCAAGTCATCCGGGCATATTATCGTCGTTATTATCGAAGCTGGCACGACAATACCTCCAATTCCCAATCCAGCGATTATGAGGAGAGCCCATAGTGTTGATAGGTTGTGTCTGTTTGCGCATGCGAGTGCACCACATCCTAAATTATATGTATTAGCGAGATGAATTGGAATTTACCTCTTGTTTACCCCAGTTTCAAGAATTACATACCAGCTGTCATGAACAATGAGCTCACAATCATCAATTCCTTGTTTCTTCCCCTAAGGACACTCAACAACCACAACACAATACAAGCTCCTGCTAAAATTGAGAAGCCAACGGGTATTCCTCTGACTCCTACGCCGATTGGATCATGTCCATATACGTTGAAAGCCTGAGTAGGCCAAAACATGATGATACTAAACTATGTTTTGTCAGTATCCTTGGCTAAAAGGCGTTTCGGAGGAAAATGAAAGCTCGTACGTACAAAATTAGCACCAGATATAAATGTTATGACAAGTGTTAAAGCAAGAATTCTAGGCGCTTGTTTTAAACGAGATGGAAACATAGGATACTTCGTCCCATATATTTCCCAACAACAGAAAATAATCAGTAATGCAGCCCCCAGGATTAAAGGTACCAGGACATGCGCTGAACTCCAGTCGTATTGGTAGCCACCCCATTGCATCCCAGCCATGAATAGAATCATTCCCGCTACACTCAAGAAACCACCCACAAAATCAATCTGTTGTATAATTTCCCGATTGGATAAGCCTATTGAGTTGACTCGAGGAGGGGGGAAATAAAAAACGAGAGTCAGAGCGAAGCCGATGAACGCCCATACTCCGCATAGCAATCCGCACCAACGCCATCCGCCATGTGAAGCTATAAGCTGAGCCCACATTACAGATGGACAGAATGGAAGGATGGTGAAAACTAGAATGGCCACATATTTTCCACGTTTTGAGGTAGGTGCCAATTCGGCCGTGGCTGCTAAAGCAGTGAGTCTATTTATTGTAAGTTTATGCTTTTTGAATGTCCTTGGTCACCAGGGGCAGATTTCTTTTTGGAAGACTTACTCATTAATGCCCGCTCCAATACCCGCAATTGCCATCCCCCCTATTATTGGTGTTAACTTGAGTGTAACACCATTTCTTCAAGAAATTTTAAGACTTACCAATGAATATATTCATAGTGTGAGCGGTGGAACAAACGATCATACCGACGACAATGAAAAGGGCACCCAAAAGTGCGACATAACGACGACCGAGGATATCAGAGAGACTTCCAACAAATGGGCACACTCCCGCTAAAGCAAGCAGGTTCGCAAGGACAAGCCATATCCACCTATATTGTTAGACTTCCTGTAAACAGATACTACGTGGACTTGGATCTAGATATTAAAAGTACTCACCGATCAACGCCCCCAATATCAGAATAAATGTAGGGTGGAATAGCCCCTATACGCATGATTTCAGCTCTTACATATATTCTGAACAACATCCATGGACCTTACCGAAAATATACACAGGAATCTGTGATCCGGTCCACAAAAATGCCATTGCGACTAGACTCATAAAGCGTCGCATCGACATCTACGCGCTGTCAGCCAATTGATACAAATCCTCTCAGCAACGAAGCATACTTCAGGTTCATGATCATGATCTTCATCGTTGCCATATGTTCGGAGTCTGTCTTTCTCGTAGTAGTTGCTATGGCCAGGCACTTTGTCATGTGTCGTAATGTGCTCGATTTTCTCGAGCTCCGTGGCGTCGAAACTATCAGATGGAGGTGTAATGGATGATTTGCTCATGGTGATCAATCCAGTGTGTTAGAATTGGTTTTTACGTGAGTATTGATTGCTGAAGAAGAAGGACATGAGAATTGAAAATCTTCGTTGAAGAAATAAGAGAGCGGGGTATTGGTAGATAGGAGGGTGAATGGATGTAAGATTGTGAATGGCTAATCTACTAATAATATGAGATGAGATAGCTAAGTCCATATATACCTATCAATACAAATGTGTAACCTCGGGTTTCTTCTCGCCAACACAGCGCACGGAGATTACCCATTTACAAAAGCGAGATCTTGGTATCCTTGGCTGCATATAAAGTCTGGGGTAAGAATAATAAGGTTAATTCATAGGTTGATTTGGATTGAACTATATTCAATCGGGGATTTGGACCGTTCAATTGGGCTCATGCATTGTCTGGTGAATTGAATGGGCTTGCTATGAGGAGAGGGGCTGGCGAGGGAGAATATTCTGGAGCCGCGGTATTATATTGTGGAAACACAATGATAAGCAAGGGATATGTTGTACCACAAGTACAAATGGAATGGGAAGAAACTGAGTCTCAGATGTTTTGACCCTTTACAATGTCGAAATGCCATACATGCATCCTGGAGAACGAGACATATTTAGATCGAAGCTGAAGAAAAGAAAAGCTAAAATCAATAGTACTCCATACTTCCGACGCTTTGGATCTCAGCTGGTACTTTCATGTAGTACAAGACTAAACTTACCCCGCATATCAACCATCAACTAGTTTGGACAAGCCGGAGATATCTCTAAAAAGGGATCTCTCTAAGGATGCGGGAGTAGAAACAGCACACTTAGAAAAACCCTCGGCCGAGTGAAGGCTGGAATCACCTGGTCTACAGAAACTAAGTCTCGAAATGACATCTAGACTTGAATCACCATTCTCGGGTTCTGTTAGACGAATGGATAGCATATATTCATAGAATGTAATGGAAACCACTTTCAACTTATAGAGAGAAGTAGTGAAGTTACGAAATCTATTGCCGCTGCGATGCATACTAAGATGTTCCTAACAAGAGTTAGGAAATCATGGTATTCGATGGATGAAGAAGCAGTGGGGTGATTTACTTACACTTTTCGCAATGAAGAAACTATTACCTCCAAACAGACTTCTTGTACTGCTGGCTGTAGCATCTCAAAAAGAATGACACTGGCCTCTGAGATGGCTAATTGTATATCTTTGACTGGTGTGGTGGGTAGTGCATTTTCGAGTCCATGGAGGGAAGAGTTCACAAAAATAGCTCCAGCTATAGACAATGATATGGCGAGGCCGAGCAACTGAGCTTCAGCTATTGTGAGTTGATTTCACTTGCATAGAATTGAAAATTATTGAATGGTTACTGACCGAACATAATAAAGGTGACCGCAGGAGCAACTTAGCTCGGATCCAATACTGACTGGATGACCGAGTAGGACGCTTGCAGCCAACTACCAAAACCTAGACCAAGAAGTACTTCGAAGCCACAAATATTCGCATTTCTTCTGTTGTGACTGAAATGAGATATATAGATGATTGAGTTAAGGTGGCAGAGAAATGTGGTTGGACTTGAGTTTACACATAAGGGCACCGTCGATAAGAGCCAAGACGCTTCCGCAGATATACCACGGCTTATAATATCCGGTTGTAGACACAGTGGCTCCGTTGGCCATAATCGCAACCGTAGTGGTAACCATGAAGGAGAGTGAATTTACACCGGAGTGGAGCGGTGAAAGGCCTTTGGCGAATTTAAAGTAGATTTGAGTATAGTACATTACTAGGTGTGTTTCATTGTTGTAGGTGGTTATGAGAATGAAATAGTAGACGATTTCTTTAGTTGAGAGAAAATGGATTGGAAATATATGAGCTGTTACCGAAGTGAGCAACCTCCGGCTTTGTTGGACCGCAAGGAGTAGGGCCAGAATTCTTGCGATTACGAACATGGCTAATATTCTTCCAGACGACCATTTATAAAATTTCGCTAAAGTTTATGGCCATGACTGTACAAACAAGAGATGCTGCTTGGAGAATTGTTCCAACGTAGTTGAACCCATGGAAGCGCTGCCGCAGGAGTGGCTCTGGGTTTCCTTTTGATGACGGCAATAGGAAAATATAAACTGGAGCGAAAATGCCACCAATCGCAAGATTGATGTAGAATCCCCAACGCCAAGTAGCAGAGGATCTTGCAAACGCATCGCCTACACCAGGGCCAATGACTGTTCCTAATTTGAGATTGTAGTTAACACTGGGTCTTGATTGATAGTACGAGCTCCATTACATTCAGTGATTGCTTCAGGGCAGAGCAATACCTATCCCATACACAATGTCACTATGACACTATCAGCCTGGATAGCTCACAAAAATTGATGATAAATGGCACTAGTGCCATACACATAGAGCGCTATTTCTCTGTTGTGTTCAGAGTACAGAGTGTTGACTCCGGTATCCATACCACTACTGCCAGCTCCAGCGGGTGCTCGTCTAATAATCATTGCGGGCAAATTTGGAGCACCGCCAAATAGAGCCGAATCACCCATAAATAGGACAACGGGGAATACGTAAAGCCGTTTGATGTCCAAAATAACGTACAATTGCAAGTGGAAGGAAGTGCAACATAGAGTCCTTCTATCATGAAACTACCATTCTTGGCTAGGGATGGAGGCTTTAGGTGGAGCCTTCCGGTTCCTTCCCCACAGCCGATGCTACGATGACATGCAGTATTGTTTTAATAGAAGCATGTGGAGGAAACAGACCGGGTAGCCTTCCGTCGTAGCATATCATCCATGGGACTATGAAATTTATTTCCAAATGCTTCGCCGCACACGTAGCAGGGTAGTAAGTGAGACCACAAATGTTTGTACATACCAACCTACAGCTACGCCTCATGACAAATTCCGCCGGGTTCTACGCAGTATAGAGGTTCTTCATCGTAGTTCTCCTTCAAACCTCTTCTTTCATCTGAGTTTTTGGGCATCAAAAATGTCGTCACCATTGACTATTGTTGGCACTATTTTTCTTGCAACCTTTACATCCTACTATGTTCTTGTCACATGGACCAGAAACAGACAAGCTGCAGAGGTCATTCGAGTCCATGGCTGTAGATCTATCCCCAGGGTGCAAAGCTGGGACCCGATCTTAGGTCTCGATACATTTATCCAGATCCAAAAAGCAGACGCAGCAGGACGTCGTTCAGAAGCGTACAGAGAACTTCATCGAAAGTATGGACAGACATTCTTGTTAAACTCATTGGGTACAGAGCTTCAGACATCTCAACCAGAAAATATCCAAGCAATCTGTACGTCGTCCTTTGACGATTGGGGCGTAGGTCCTATGAGGGGAACCATCGGCCTCCCCTTCCTCGGTCGTGGAATCTTTACAGGTACTGTTCAACCCAAATACAAAGAAATATGATTTTCAAAGCCGCTAATTACTGTTTGATACCAAAGGACGGTGAGTTTTGGAAGCATTCAAGATCACTTGTTCGACCGACCTTCAGTAGAGCTGAGATCGCGGATTTGGATAATTTTGAAAATCACGTTGCGCGATTTTTGACACACATCCCGAAAGATGGCTCAACCTTTGACATGATCCCTCTAGTCAAACGATTGGTCAGTCGTCATAATGATATTCTAGTAGATATAAAAGTGAAGCATGAAACTTACTGGCTAGCAATCTCATAGTTCCTTGATACATCGACAGAGTTCTTGTTTGGTGAATCGAAAAAATGCCTCGCGGAACAGACACCCGTCACAACGGATGTGTTCATGAAATCATTTGACCGGTCTCTTTTGGGGCTAGCATTACTTCTGATCTTCCGACCTATCCGATGGCCTCTTTACTTCGATCCCTGGTGGAAAAAGGCCTATACTAATGTCCACGTGTTCGTTGACAAACGTGTGTCATTAGCCTTGGAGAAACAGCGCAGTACAGATGTACAGACGGGACCCAAAAGATATAAGAGATGGCGAAGATGACCCAAGATCCATATGACCTCCGCATGCATATTATTAACGTTTTCTTCCCTGCTCGAGATACAGCTGCGATCGCTTTTGGGGATATTATACTTGAAATTGCTCGTCACCCCTCAGAGTGGGAAAAGCTTAAAGCGGAAGTTGATGGTATCAGTACAAGTCAAGTATTTTCATTTGAATTCCTACGATCATTGAAGGTTACCAAGGCCATAATCAACGAGGCCTTACGCTTACATCCAGCCGCTTCGGGACTAGGCAAGATATCTCTAAAAGATACAGTACTACCGAAAGGAGGTGGGGAAGATGGTCAGATCCCAAAATTTGTACCCAAGGGTACTGTGGTCGAGTTGGATCTTTACACATTGCAAAGGGATCCTACCATATAGGGAGCAGATGCAGATGTCTTTAGACCAGATCGGTGGCTAGATGTTAACCGGCCACTTTGTGAAGTGAAATGGCAATACGAGCCATTTTTAGGAGGCATCAGAATGTGTCCCGCTCAGAACCAAGTTTTGATACAACTGTCCTATCTTCTGGTTCGATTGGCGCAAGAAATCCAGCTCATCGAAAACAGGGACGAGATTTTTGAATACCTTGAACGCGTTACTATGACAGTGGAGAGTAAGAAAGGTACCAAGATTGCTGTAAAACATGTTGATCAATTCGTGAGCCATAGAAGATATTCAATACACCAGTCCGAGTCAAGTGTACATCAGATGTAATGTCTGTTGAAGACAAACTCATTTCTTCTTGTTCCAATGAATATGATTTGAGACTCGACTGATGACAATGGCTATCTTGGCAAACATTATGTGCTAATCTGAGCAAAGCTCCTTTCTTGATAACATTTCATAGTAATATCAGGGGAAGCTATAAAAATGAATTTGAATCCAAAGATGTATCTCTAGCTTTAAAATTCAACCATGAAGATAATTCATAAACTAGAGCAGAAACCTGTGATCTTAAAAGGGCCTCGTGATCGCCTTCTCTATTTTTACATGTCGATATAACAGTCAGAGCATGTAATCCAATCCGACTCTGAGGAGGGAAAAAAAGAGAGAATAGAAGGAGGAAAATGGATTACAAGTGGCTGCTATAGAGGATCGGTTGCAGGTGTCTTTCACCCCCCTAAACGCCTCTCAGGCAGAAAAGGAGCGTCGCTACCGATATTCTAGAAACAAATAATGTTGAGATGATACGGATACACTCAGTGAAGCTCCGATCCGGTTGATATGATTCATAATCCCTAGGGTTCACGTATATTTAAAGCACATTTTTCACCATACAGTTTTGTTTAGTGAAGAGTATCCGAAAGTATTTAATGATACTATTCATAATACTTAGTATAACTTATAAAACACATCTGATTCAAACGTGAACACTTCTAATTTCAGCATTCTACGTACCTGCTCTTTGTCTATCTTTTAGAATTCTGGAAGCTTACACCTAGAGATGATTTACTAGATACCTTTACGTGAGGCCATCCGTATGTCACTGAAGATGCGAATTATATTAGAGCATAGACGCTATATGGTTGAGCTCTCCCAAATGATCCACACACGTTGGCGAGGTCCAGAATCAAACTGCCATCAGACTCAATAAGTGCTGTTTTGTAGCCTTCAATTACAGCCCGGAATATCAGGGCCTGCTTGATACCCCCCCAAAGCCAGAAAAGCTATAGAAGCTATAGAAGCTATGCACACGTTCAAATTCTTCTCAAAGAAATCCATAACTGCAAAACGACTTCATCTCCTAACCACGCTAAACTTGCAAAGCAGATGGGGCGCGTAGGATGGCCTTAGCGATGCAAAGCTTTTGACTCGTTTGATTCGATCCCGACTATTGTTACCAAGGAAAGCAGTGTAACTCCCTACAAACAGAACTAAAATTCAGTGAAAATCCACTCACGTGCCTATTTTACCAGAACAACAAATGTCCTGGAAAGTGGTAAGAGATGAAGAACAATGAGAGAAATATGTTTCCCCATTACATTTTGTTGCAAGCAAGTGTCAGTTTCTACGTGGAGATTATGACGTACGGAGGCCCCAATGAATGGATAAATTGAAAACAAGACTAAATTGCAGTGTCTATCTATTGCTACCAAGATCTATTTTTTTATCTTTAGGAACATACAAGGGTACTCGTAAATGGTTGAAAACAAAATCTGTGATCTATTTTGTGATCATGTCATCTCTCGATGGGCCTGTAATTTTTATATATATTAGTGATCCGATATGATTGGAAGATAGCTGGATAAAACACTTACCAACTCCAATGAACTTGATGGGAACGCCAACTTCTTTCTCAATGAATTCGCAGTATTTGCGACATGCGGGTGGAAGATCATAGTAGCTGCGGCAACCAGTGGTAGGTTGATTCCAACCTGGTAATGTGACATATTGTGGTTCGAGTGTCTCCAGTCTCTCGAGATCAGCAGGGAATGAGTCTAATGTTTCGCCAGTTGCGGGATCACGATATGCGACGGCAACTTTGATTTCTTTGAAAGAATCAAGAATGTCGAGCTTTGTGAGGTTGATGGCGGTGTAGCTATTGATAGCCGTCGAGTATTTGACAACCACTAGATCCAACCAACCGCATCTTCGTCGACGACCAGTCGTCACACCGAACTCTCTGCCAACTTCTTGCAATGTTGTACCGACTTCTCCTAGATCTTCTGTTGGGAATGGACCACCTCCCACACGTGTAGTATAGGCTTTGACCACTCCGTAGATGTTCTTGACCTTTCTTGGGTTCAAACCACTGAGACCGGTAAAAATACCACCGAGACCTGTGTTTGAGCTGGTTACGAATGGATATGTACCGGCATCAATGTCTAACATAATAGCATTTGCGCCCTCAATCAGCATAGGTGCGTCGGATTTCTGCGCATCGACGAGTAGGGGGAGTTGGTCAATAACCATATCTGCTAATTCAGCCCTGTAGGTCTGAGAGGATGTTAAAAAAAGAAGCCATTTAATCAGGATAATCAAGTTTACCTTGAATCTAGCAAGCTCCTCCTCGACATCATACTGCAACAAGTCCCCAAATCTCTTCTTGGCTCCAGCCGCCATGCTTCGGACTTTCTCCTCGAAATAACTCTCTCGGAAGATATCGGCAACTCTGACACCGCTTCTTGCCATTTTTGTTGAATAACAAGGACCGATACCTTTTAATTTGTTAAAAAAGAGTGTTTTCTATATAAGATGAAGCGTATATTACCTTTGCCGGTAGTACCAATTTTACCACCTCCAAGTTCGGCCTCTTCGAGTCCATCTAATTTCTGATGGAGATCAAGAACGACGCTGTAGCTCATTGTCAGATATGCTCAGTTGTACCGAAGATTGCAAAACCTACTGGCATCGGTCACTGATCAATAATCTCTCTCTGGGAGGCTTTTTGCCTGCTGGAACTGGAATCTTGCCATCAATGGCGGCAAGTTCTTTAAGAAGGCCAGGAATGTGGACTACGCATCCACTTCCTACCAAATTCTGGCAGTCGGGATTGAGGAGACCGCTAGGTAAAATGTGAAAGTCGCTGTTCGATATTTTATTAGCCGAGTGTCCGAAATTGTTTTTGAACTCTGACAGTCGCTTCTCACGGAGACTCACTATGTCACTCCATTGGCCACAATTGTGTGTCTATCATTGTAAGTTAGATGATTCCCCAGTTTCTTTCATCGCATCAATTTACCCTGCGTTGTTTCCGCCCTACATTTTATCGGATGTTAGACACATGTTGCTTGCGAGAAACTTATGAGGTAGATTTACCTGTGCACGACAGCACAATCTCAATTTCTCACTGCAGAGGATATCGACAAGTTTCCCCTAATCCACCCTCAGTTAAATTCCCAAAGACGAATTCCTCCCAGCCCAGTGCCATACCTTTCCTTCATCGCCCTACACTCGCACGTTAGTATTTGATCTCCGCGGACCTTCGCAGAAAGCACGTACCCATTGAGCACCAAGAACAACTGTTGCCATCTTGAAATTCGTTGGATTTGTTTATTTTGATAGTCTGACGATAAAATGCGTTACAATCGCGTCCAAGTCGAAATATTGGATCAATTGATGAGAGCAACAAGTAAATATTCGTTTTCTAGAAATGGAATTGTATGCCTATGATCTGTTAGAAACCTTTCCCGCACTCTGTGTGTTAAGTGATGTGGAGACGGAACGCACCTTAAGGGAACAGGAATTAATTGATGTGGGATGGTGGGGGTTTTATATCACTACTGTAGCACTAAATTGGCGGGGCATTTTTTTTTTCAGCATGAGCGGGTGACGTTGACTCATTGTGAAATCACGTGAAATGAAGCCATTCATCCTCCATCCCGTCTCTCGTTCGCATGCATCGTGATAAACCCCGTTCATTATAGATTAGATTAAGTAATAAGACATCTCCAGCATGGGGATATTGTAAACAAAAGCATATGCTTCGTTTGTTCATTGTAGTTGTCTACTTGACATTCATATTTCGTTTGCGCAGTACATTCATCGTACAAAAGTAATCACACAGGCCAATGAAGAGGGGCGCATTGCATGGGACTATTTAGGTTTAACTTTCTTGCAAATGAGAGATTACAACAGGCTGGTTACGAAGATCCCCAGAAAATCCTTTTATTTGTTGGGAATACATCTCATTAATATACCTAAGTGGATTGTTCATATTACCTATTACTTCTCAAACACCTTGTGATCTCTCCAACACTCCATACATTCATAAATCATCCAGCTCATACTTTCAGCATGTCTCATTCTCACGAAGGAGGTCCATCCCACTCTCACGATCATCCAGCTGGTGACCATGGGCACACTCATGAGATTCTCGATGGGCCTGGTAGTTACATGGGGAGAGAAATGCCAATCATAGAGGGCAGAAACTGGTCTGAGAGAGCATTTACCGTTGGTATTGGAGGGTACGTGTTCCTGAATCCAATTCGTGAAACTGTTTTGTTCAAACACCTCTCCATGACTTAGAGGGGTAGATAAGTCACGTGCCAACCCTCGCAGTTCTGTTGTCAAATGCTTCATTTTATGGATATCCCTTTGTCCTCATTTTCGTAGTCGTCACTCGAGGAGTCATTGTGAGTGATATATTTGCTAACAATGGTTCAGACCTGTAGGTTCCGGCAAAACAGCATTGATGTTAGCACTCTGCAATGCCCTCAGAGAAAAATACTCAATCGCAGCCGTTACCAATGATATCTTTACCCGAGAAGACGCTGAGTTCCTCACTAAACACAAAGCCCTGCCTGCATCTCGTATCCGTGCCATCGAAACAGGTGGATGCCCTCATGCAGCTGTGCGTGAAGATATCTCAGCCAACCTTGCTGCTCTTGAAGATTTGCACCGTGAATTCACTTCCGACATATTACTTATCGAATCGGGAGGTGATAACTTAGCCGCTAATTACTCCAGAGAGTTGGCGGATTACATCATCTACGTCATTGATGTTAGTGGAGGTGACAAGATTCCCAGGAAAGGAGGTCCGGGAATCACTCAAAGCGATCTTTTAGTGGTGAACAAGACAGATTTGGCCGAAGCAGTGGGTGCAGATTTGAATGTCATGGATAGGGATGCGAGAAAGATGAGAGAAGGAGGTCCAACTGTCTTTGCTCAGGTCAAAGGAGGAGTCGGAATGGAGCATATCATTGGTTTAATCGAGAGCGCATGGAAGGGCAGTGGGGCGGAGAGGGTCAGCAAAGAAAGAGGTGGCCCAAAAGCGACGGAGGGTTTGGAGCAACTAAAGTAATCAGGGCTGCATGCACTCTAAAGGAAGATAGGGAATCTCATCATACTGAATATAAACGTAAATATTCATTTGGAATGGACGAAGATCCCTTGTAGTGGTAGCAAAGATTCTCATTATTTAACAGCTGAACCACTCCACGCTCTACTATAAGTAGTATGCGACGCCTCAATAATAACTTCAAACGCCAGGCGCCACAGAGTTCTTTTCCCAATCCCTACACTATGCTTTGAAGCGCCTTGCATAGTGTGTCATATCAACAATAATGCACCAAATTATCTAAGCACTTTTCTTCGCGAAGCGACCGAGTGCTGGTCCAAGTTCCTCCTCGGTAGATTTTAGCCTGTTCTTCTCCCTTTGCATCTGACTCTTTCTTAATTCTTCGATTCTGTCCCTCTGATCATCTATAATACCTCTAGAACTCTTCTTTCTTAGGTACTTTCTCAAACTACTGTTCTTACCTCTACCCCTGTTCTTAATTTTAGACATTGGATCTTCTGGCTTTTTGTCTAGATCTTTCTCGGCCTTCCTCTGCTCATCAGATCTCAGGTCAAGATTACCAATGTAATTGGGGTCCAATGAGATCATTTCTGGTTGGAGCTTATTGAGCAACGACTTCACTTCAGCCTCTTGTCGTTGCTTAGTGGTCTCGAATGGATTAACCTCCAGAGCATCGAAGTTGGCTTCTCCAGCACCTGGAACCAATATCGACGAGAATCCGGAATCATGTGAAGTTCCCAACACATCCTCAAATGGACACCAACGTACACGCTCAATTCGTTTGCCCTCGCCACCCCATGCCATGTACGGACTTTGTATTTTCTCCTGTTCTAGAGAGCTTTTGGAGAAAAGTCCCCGCCAGATCGAAACTTGAGTGCCCCATCCGACAGCTGTTAATCCTCGGTCAGAAATAGCAACTGACGAGGCTGGCTGTCGTGTAAAATAACTATTGACTTCTTTGAACATTCGAACATCCCAGACAGACATCTTCATGTCTTGCCCAGTAGAAACCATGTATCTACCCTCTCTATCTACAGCTAATGATCGTACTGGACCACGATGTGCCAATAATTTAACTAGTGGCGTGGTAGAATTAGGCGACCATAAGGTGACTGTTCCGTTCTGATGACCCATATGAAGGATTGCATTTCGAGGGTTTTGAGTAAGAGAGGTAGGCGATCCCAATTTCGTGGGCATTTCCATCACCATTTGACCGGTTGAGATGTCTTGATATTTTAGATGTCCAGCATTTCCCTAAAAAAGTCAGATGTGAACAGTTGAAGTGGCTGTTTTTACATACCACAGTAGCCAAAAGGTAGTGGTAAGGAAGGAATTCCATATTCGTAACCTCGATATGTTTCTTCAAACAGTGCAACTCAACTCCTGCTGAGTCATATATGTAAACATATTTCTTTTGCGCAACTGCAAATAGCTGGTTGTTGTGTAGCCATTTTGCATCTCTGACAGTTTCTCCAAGTTGTAATTCACATCCCAATTTTCCTTCTCTCCAGTCCATTGTCGCGATATGACCTTTCCTACCAGCCAATATAAGGTCCTTTCCATTTCTTGTGTAGTCGCACACATATGGTCCTAATTGATCCAACTTAAGCTCGAATCCTTTCTTTGCAGTCTCAAGAGGTACACTCTGTTTAATCTCATCCTGTCGGACCTTGTATGTTCGTTCCAATTCATTTTCCGGTTCTAAGAATCCATCTTCGTTCTCAAGTAAAATCTCGGCATCTTTTGCTCTAAGTATCGCAGTTTTATTTCGTGCCTCGAGCTTCTTAAGATTCCCTCTAAGCTTCTTATCCTTAATTGAATGTATGGGGATCTTTCCTCCTCTGCCATATGCTTTATTTGCTTCCTTGCGACGGCGTAATTGCGACTGCGACTCTGATTCTGTGGTGGCCAGCTCTGTTCTAGCTCGTTTGAGAGGTACCGCTCCATTCGAATGGGAATTATCTGTCAACTCCATTGTATCTGCCATGTTGATGTGACTATTGATTCGGGGTCGGAGTAGAAATAGCAGTGTTTCGATTACCTATTCCAAGAGAGCGCAAATATTTGTGAACTATTGAGTTTCGTAGAAAATATTCTGAAAGCGGAACAAGCGGCCGCTGGCAAAAAAAGTCTCAACGATAAGCGATAAAAGAGATAAGAACTTTGACTTATCGCACAAAAAAATCTCAAGCCCCCACGTTACGATCCAAATTCAAATAAATTCCATTTATCGAGTCAAAATTTGAAAAATTGGATATTTGAAATTTCCAATCTGGCTTCGATTCCTTTCAGATTTAAAGCCGGAGGCAACGGCAATATGGCTCCAGCACCTACTGGACAGCACTCCCATAGGAGTACAACAAAAACAACCCACAAAGCTTTCAAGTCACGAAAGGCTTCTAAAGGCGCATTGAAAGAATTGTCAAAAGGTCAGCCCTAATCCGTACATGAAACGAGTAAATGCTAATATTCGTAGGCAAGGTGCAAGATTTGAGCCACCGAAAATCTCCTCATCAACAACTTATGTCGAAATTTGATCGTCGTAATCAAGCCCGCCAAAAGCAGAACACAAAACACAAGGAACATCAGAGGGACTTGAATGTTTTCCAAGGACGTGATGGCGCACCAAGAATTGTAGCTCTAGTACCGCTTTGCGATGATGCAAATGCCGCAGCTGCAGTCCGAAGTTTGACTGGAAGTCTGGACGTTGATATTGACGTGCCCGAAGAAGGAATTGTTCGTGCCGATATCGACAGATTCAAGCAGAAGGTTCAATATATTATCACCAAGAAGGAATTGTTCAGCTGCATGAATGCTAGTAGAGTGGCGGACTTTGTAGTCTTTATCTTGTCACCAGAACAAGAAGTTGATGAGTTAGGTGAACTTATTATCCGCAGTGTGGAAAGCCAGGGATTGTCGACTACCTTGACTGTTGTGCAAGGACTTGACAAGATTGAGCCACCCAAACGAAGACCTGGAATTCTTTCATCGCTCAAATCATACGTTCAGCACTTTCACCCGGACCAAGAAAAGGTACACAACCTAGACTCAAGACAAGAATGCGCCAATTTGATGAGATCATTATGTACTTTAGCCCCGAAAGGAATTCGATGGAGGGAAGAAAGAAGTTGGATGCTGGTTGATGAAGTCCAATGGCCAACAAACGAGCAGCAGGATGTCATACTGACTGGTTTTGTCAGAGGCAAGGGATTGAAAGCGGATAGATTGATCGCAGTTGGAGACTGGGGCGACTTCCAGATTGAGAAGATAACAGCTGCACCATTGGCCTCTAAAAAGAGGCGAACGGACGAAATGGCTACGGATGATTCTAACGATGAGACCGTCCTTGAAACGCCCGGTGAAGATCAGGATGATCTTGCGGAACTTGCACCTGAAGAGATTATGATGGAGGACGATGAGGATGCCGCTATGTCCGTTGCCCCAACAGAGAAGCGCGGTGTACTACTTGATGATCACCACTACTTCTCTGACGATGAGACGCATTTGCCTGCTGCACCAAAACGGCTTCCTAAAGGTACATCCAACTATCAATCAGCATGGTTTCTCGGGGATCATTTCTCCGATTCAGGTTCTGATATGGAAGATTTTGATGACGAAGAAATGACGACGGACACGCCTGCTCTTCCTCAAGATGGGGCTGAAGGTCTTGCACCAAGAGAGCCTACAGAAGCTGCACCATCAGAATATCCACAATCGGAGATGTTTTTGGATCCCAATCCAGATGATGAAGCAGAGGCAGAGCAACTAGCTGCTTTCAGAAGACGTAAAACCGACGAGGCAGCAGAAGACCGGGAATTTCCGGATGAAATTGAACTTCACCCAAATGTTTTAGCACGTGAGCGTCTTGCAAAATTCCGTGGTCTAAAAAGTCTCCGCACCAGTCCTTGGGAAGAAGCTGAAGACAGGGCATATGAGCCGGAAGATTGGAGGCGCCTACTCCAAGTACCCGACTACAAATCATCTCGTAGTCAAGTCACACGTGAGGCATTGGTCGGTGGAGTGGCTGCAGGAACTAGAGTTCATATCCACCTTCGTAACGTACCCAGTTCGTTGCAATCAACATATAATGCTTCTCAACCACTGAGCGCATTCTCTCTTCTCCGTCACGAACACAAGAAGGCTGTTTTAAACATCAATTTCACCCTCAGCTCTGACTATCCTTCTCCTATCAAATCCAAGAGCGAGATGATTGTGCAATGCGGACCTCGCCGCTTCGTTGTCAACCCACTTTTCTCGCAAGGGGGCAACACCCCCAATGACGTTCACAAATTCGATCGTTTCCTCCACCCTGGCCAATCAACCGTCGCCTCTTTTATTGGACCTCTCTCGTGGGGTTCTATTCCAACCCTGTTCTTCCAACGACCTTCCGAGTCTGCGCCATCTTCCGCACCTCTCCTTTTGATTGGTACTGGTACATCGCTACCGCCATCTACATCTCGAATTATTGCTAAGCGTATCATTTTGACTGGCCACCCCTACAAGATTCACAAGAGACTCGTTACTGTCCGTTACATGTTCTTCAATCGTGAGGATGTGGAATGGTTCAAGGCACTTCAATTATGGACTAAGAGAGGAAGAAGTGGTTTCATCAAGGAGAGCTTGGGTACCCATGGATACTTCAAGGCGACATTTGATGGTAAGATTAATCCTCAAGATGCCGTGGGAGTCAGTCTGTACAAGAGAATGTGGCCAAGAAATGCGAGGTCTTGGGATCCAGTTTCTGATGGACTTTCGGAAGATTCGGCAGGAGACAAGGACGTCGCCATGGAATAGATTCTTTTCTTTGCTATGGGAAAATAGGCGGAGTTAAGAGTACAGGTTAAATGGGTATTTGGACAAATGAAATTATGAATCCTGGGCGGGAAGACGAATGGATTGAAATATCCTTGTTTATAGTGATGTCTTTACGGCTCTCGCTGTACGTATTTTATGAAGATACAATAACAAATGAATGAAAATTTAGCACTATTTGCAAGGCCACAGTGACTATAGCGCATGAATTGATGATATTTCCAGCTTACAACCATGCGATCCACTATAATACCGTCTGTCGTAGCAAGCCCTAAAGAAGCTATCTGACAAGACTGTGAAACTCGCTGTCATCACCCACCTGCTGTGATATGAGCAGCCAGATAGTCATCCATTCGGTATTTTTTTCTTGTTTCCTTGATCAGATACCATTCAAATAACTCGGCACATTGGCCAGCAAACCCACCATCAGGTATGGCACATTTCTGAAACTCCTTTTGGTCAATCATGCCAAAGGGTAGACATGAAAAGAGTGACTCTTAATCTCAATCCGCTTTGGCTAGTGACTGGCAAACTATGGAAACGCCCAGCCACACTGCCATTTTTCTTCTCTACCTCGCTGGCGTAGTGATTGTATGTGGTCTTTGAGTTTTCCTTCAGCTTTCCACATGGTTGTTGAGGCGACTGAAGAAGCGAGGGGGCGCAGAATTAAGTCTAGTTCGTCTATTAGCACGGTTCAAGTTTCTCCACAGCACGTGATCGTTATCAATCAAGCCGATAAGACGACGAACAAATTTATTTTGCCAAAATTTATAATTCAAATATCTCCTCACCACAACCTTTCAACATGCCGAAAGCAAAGACTGGCAAGCGCAATGCTGCCGCTGCTGGAACCCCTTATGAAAAGGCTGCTGCATTAACTAATTCATTCAAGCACAATAAAGATTATGGACAACATATTCTTAAAAATCCTGGTGTCGCAGAAGCTATCGTAAAGAAGGCGAACCTCAAACCTACAGATACAGTCCTTGAAGTCGGTCCAGGTACCGGAAATCTGACAGTAAGGATTCTGGAAAGCGCAAAGAAAGTCATAGCTGTGGAAGTAGATCCTAGAATGGCTGCAGAAGTCACAAAGAGAGTTCAGGGAAAGCCAGAACAGAAAAGATTGGAAGTTCTTTTGGGAGATGTGATTAAGACTGAACTACCACATTTTGATGTGTGCATCAGTAACACTCCTTATCAGGTATGTATTTGCTCATTTTGTTTCTCTGATTTTGCCTGAAGATCTAACACTCGAACAGATTTCATCACCACTTGTCTTCAAACTCCTCTCCCTGCCAAACCCACCTCGATGCAGTGTTCTCATGTTCCAGCGTGAGTTCGCTCTCCGTCTTACTGCACGCCCAGGTGATTCACTTTACTGTCGATTGTCTGTCAATGCGCAATTCTTCGCCAAAATCACACACATCATGAAGGTTGGCAAGAACAATTTCAGACCACCCCCACAAGTCGAGTCTTCTGTTGTTCGAATCGAGCCCAAAACAGGAAAAGAGCGTCCAGGAGTCAGTTGGGAAGAATGGGATGGCATGCTGAGAATATGCTTTGTCAGAAAGAACAGAACTATGAGGGCTAGTTGGCTCGGAATGAAGCAAGTACTTGCAATGTGTGAGAGAAATTATCGAGTTTATTGCTCAACGAACAATATTGCTCTTGACGAAACCCCAGTCGAAGATGAAGACGAGGACATGGAATTGGACGATGCCCCAATAGCCGAGGAGGGAGAAGAAGAATGGGGAGGAATGGATGTAGAGAAAGGCGAGGAGGTTTTCGATGAAGAAATGCCCTCCTTCTTTCAGGAACTCAAAGGAACCAATAAGCCTAAAACCAAGAGCAAAGTCCCCAAAACTCGAGTAGCAGAGCTCGTTCGAGAGAAGATACGCAAGGTTCTAGAAGATGTAACTGAATTGGCAGACACGCGTGCCGGAAAATGCGATGAGAACGATTTTCTCAGACTGTTGTTTGCATTTAATGAGGAAGGGTTGCATTTTTCATAATTACAATTTAGATCTTTAGGGCGGGTAAAATGGTGTTTATAGTGTATGTAGGCATGGAGTTGGTGGGGGTTTACATGGTTCACATATGATTCCCTACAAATTTGGAATTACTGAATTTATGATTATCTTTATTTTTGCTTCTCCCTAGTCTTCAAGAGTGCGGACTGTAGTCCGACAACCAAAATGATTCGACCTCAGAATCCGATCAAACGTGTTGAAATTATTGAAATCCTTAATGCACCTTTAATGCTGCACTGTCTCAAACCATGTTGGGCTTACATCCAATCTGTCTGTCAGGATTGTTAGACTCACTGCGCGAAGGTAGCTTTTTCGGTGCCTGAAGAATGCTTCACATAGGTATGATATGTTTGCGTGAATCCTTCTTAGCCGATCTAGGACTCTGTCCGTCAAACGGTCAGATGAGTATCGTAGAGACATACTATAAAGTTCACAAGAAAGAGTGCGTAGCGGGAAAGATTGGCACGGGGTATTTTTCTCATTAAGTCTTGCATTATCCTAATTTATCTCTCCCATGCAAACTGGCACATCCGTATCCTCCTCCTATTTGTACATACAACAATCTGTTAATAGGTTCCAGCAGAAACCTTAGTATTAAACCACCATTTCACAAGGATAATCTCATTTCCCGCTTAACTGATAGTACCATCGCCGTTACATTGTGGGACTGGGTAAGTGTCTCCGGTGCAGAGACTGATAGTTCCAGAAACCCAGCTTAATCCACCATAAGCCTTGCTTGTGTAGCTATCGGCTTGGTAAGTATCAGTCTGTCCGCCGACACCAATGCATCCAGTATCGACATGGCCAGATTTTCTGGTAGTGTAAGGGTTTGAAACAACGACTCCGTATTTGCCAGCTGGGACAGTGTATGTGTAGGCAGCAGTGTAGGTGGAAGTCCATGTCTCCGTGTAAGTAATACCGTAAGTTGCCGTGAGGAAATCTTCGATGAGAGTGAAAGTGGCGCTAGCAGAGACGGCGATAGCATTTGCGATTGAGTATCCTTCTGTGACGGCAACGGTGGCAGTGGTTTCTCCTGCCTTGACGACGGAGGACATTGGCACGTCCCAGTTCAAGAATGTTTGGTCAGGGTTTTCGGTGACGACGGAGTATGACTTGCAACCACGCTTGGTGAGATCAGATGGTGCGTAGTGGCCGCGCGAGGTGCCATTGTGGCCTGAGGTTCCATTGTAGCCTGTAAGAGGACCAGGAGCTACAGTGTTGTTGGAAGCATGGTGGTGCTTCCAGAATTCGGCCTTGTCCATGACTTCTGTGCGGCCATCTTCTCCGAAGAGAATGATCTTGGACGCATCCAAGTTGCGAGGAATGGTAGCTGCTCCCACGACAGTGGAGCTCAACAAGAGGCTGGAAAGAAGGGAGGTAATATACATTTTGAAGGTTTGAAGGTATTAACTGTGGAATTGAGAAGTTTCAATGAGATAGAAAGAGAAAGACTGAGGCTGGATGGTTTTTCTAAGTCATTGATGAGAAGTTGGAGACTTCATATACTCTTTCTTCGTGGAGATATCCCGAATCTCTTCCTCGAGATAATCTACTCATTGATAATTCAGTCCACTTGGAAAACCTTCGAGCTCTCAAGGTAGGTTGGGATGAACACTCGAGATAGGAGAATTACCTATTCCCCGTATCCCCAATCCTCCCAAGGTCACCAATCATCGTCAACGTGCGCAACAATGGACCAATAAAAATTTTGTTAGGTACTGTTAAGCTTTTCCCAAGAAGCATCCGAATAATATCCAAAATGCAAAGTTTATGTTAAGATGACCGCATGATATGGTAATTACACGGCAGCAACCGAAAATAGCGTGATCATCTCCTTCACCGTTTCATATCTTATGAATTCACGAGAATCCTCATTTATGGGGAACAATACCAAACTTTAAATTTTCTAAGCCCCATGTTCCGCCCTGCGAACCAAACTTATTTTATTGACATCTAATCAATTAGAGTTCGTGATGAAACTTGGAATATACTTCCTTAAACTTACTATTTTCGGAAGATTTCGAGGGCGATCTTCTACCTTTTTAAATGAAATGGCGTTATTTAGAACAGTGTCTTCTCAATTAGGTATTCCGTTTCATCTTGTTGTCTTGATAAAGTTAAAGTTTACTGGCAATATTGATAGGGATGAGTAACGCAATCACAATTATATCATGTAATGATGCTACCTGCCAAGCGCAAGTGCCTTTAGGGTGCCAAGGGTACCAAGGGTACCATCATAATGGTTGATCGGTGCCGACTTGGGGATTTGGTGCATGATTCTTTGGTAAAAGCTCATCAATGTCATTTCGGTACAACCCCGCCGAAGTTGTTCCAAATGCATTCAGCCTCTTTCAAAGTCTAAACTTCGTGGGGACTGCAGCAGATAGAGTTTTGTGACACCTTTGTCGGTATACAGGTATCTATCTATCTTGGACGGGTTGTACACGGTAAGGTTTAATATCGGTCTATCTACGCAACGCCAGTCATACCAGTAGGTATCCCAGACCTCTTATGTCTATATATCCCATATTCCAGAGACTGCAGACTACTTCCCTCCAGCTTTCTATTCAATCATTCTCTCAACTCTCTCTACTTCTTAATCAAATATCCAATCCTTACTTTTTCTTTCACATCTTTACCAATCGCAATACTCTACCATCAACATGCCTTCCATCCTCATCAAGACCATTGCTCTCCTCTCCCTTGCCAGCTTCACACTCGCTGACCTTCACACCAACGGAATCTGCGTGGACTACAAAGGCGGAGCAGTACGTTCCCATCCCCTCGTCCCCTTTCCCCCACAATCTCTGTCCATAAATAGAGCTAACCAACAATCTAGAATGTATACAACGCTGATGCCACAGCCGCCACCTGCACAAACTACAAGAACAGAAACACTGGTTCAAAACAATGGGACCAATGCCCAGATTGCACCATGATCACAACTGGCATTCCACATTGTCAATCCGCTGATTGGCATATTGGTGGTGATGAGGTGAGCTTCAATCTAATTTTCCTTTTTATCATGAATGATATGATGGAAATGCTGTTAGTTTGTGGAAAATGAAACAAGTGACTAATTTGTGTATACAGTTGAACTACTATTGCAAGCAGAATGGAGCAGGTGGATCTTTGGCAAACTAAGAGCCTGAGGGTATGTTACTGGAAGAAAGAAATGTATTTTTTATTGGAGGGATTTCTTGGCGAGCTTTTTGGGGAGGAAGATCTTGGTAAATACTTGTTCAGCGAAGCGAAATTTGAAGGATTCATGGCAAGACGCTATGTGTTTGATTCATTCACATATCGAATGATCTAATCGGTAATAGAGTATGACTATCATAAGAGATGGAGATTCAAATGATACACTTTTGATCAATCAAGAAATGAGCATGATTTTTCAAGTGCTCCCGCAACAGCTATTTACAAATCTTTGCTCACCAACGCCCTGACGCTCAATCTCCATATATTCTACCCCTGATTAATCCCCTCAATACGTAAGCTAAAGCCAATAATCACCTCTGTGACCCGCTGCCCTATCCCCCATAGATCTAAGACTCGTACGTACCCTTAATCTTCATAATCGTATGATTCTGGCCATAGCTTCACATGCTCCTATTACCGATGAACCCCTGAATTCACAAAAGTGGCGAAAGCTTCTTGGCACGTATTCACGATTACAGGTATTATATTACTGTACCAAAGGTATTGTTTGGTTGTGGTGTCGCCTGTTGAACTTTGCAGATTATATCAACTTGATGAAAATCCGGAGTGATGAGAATAAGACATGCGTAAGGCGAGGACCAAAAAAAAAGATGAAGATAAAGCCGATTGATTCTTTTCTAATATAGAAATTTGAGAATTTGAAGGGAGCGAAGAAGCATTGTATGCTATAGTAGTTAATGACGACGTAATTCGTTCCCTCTTGGCCATTCTCCTGGTTTATTGTTTTGAGCCTTGCTACTGTCCCTATGAAATCTCACTGCTGGAAACATAGCCACTTACATAGATACAGACCAGCACAGGTGCATCGCTTTCATCATCTGAGGTAAATCTCCATATCAGATTTACATTGATAGGCCGGGAACCTTGGCTCTCATAAGTAGCACTATACATAAAATTTGAGAGGTCCCGGTATTGGAAATCTTCTGCGGCACAAAAGAATCAGAAAACAACCAATCTTCACTTGAAGATAGATTCATCTCCAGCTGTCGTCCATTTTGCAATCAGCTTTTGTGCTAGATGTTTAGAAATTACTGATATCTTGACCAGTCATGTAGTTTTCGAATAAATTCTCTGCAGTCAAAAGCCAGGCTACGCATAATCAGTAGGAGAAAGAGAGAAAGCGGAAAGTGAAAATTTTCGAGACGGGTTGCTTACAGAAAGAATCACATCGCTCAATGTTTATAGCAGGATCTCGATCTTCGGATGCAAATCTAAGATCAATAATATGTGTCTAGTCATACCGCACGTTTGAGAAGTTGAAATTAGGATACTGGCTTGAAGACTACTCATTGTCAAATATTTTTGAACAAAGACCAGTGCCAGGACAAGAATTGTTGCAGACGTCCTACTCACCAAGGTGATACTAACAAGAATTTCATCTCGGAGCCTTGACCTTTGACTAAAGATTCATCCAAAAGCTCACAGTCGACTCGACTTGAGATAAAAATTGCACGCACCAGTACATTCTAGATTGCTTTATGCATAGGATATCCCAGATCGACAGTGGGCAGGCCGCACCAATTTCATCCATCAGAATCGCATTCACAGGTGGCATGAATATTTCCATCATGGTTGTGATGCATTACGAGGGAACGATAGTAAAAGAATGACACTTTTGCATGCATTTCCACAAAGAGAAACTGAAATCTCATCGCAATATACATTGGAAGTACATAAGTCCACAATGAATTAATGAATCAACACATCTGTACCTATCTAGTGACTAGCTCCCCAACGCCCAATTTGATTAATTATCCATAGTGTCTTTTCTTCTCGAGCCCAAAGAAAACAGCTCCGCGATTTGAACCGATACTCTACAAACAAGTGCTCTGAGCCCCAAGGTAACTATATTCTTCCCTCATACGGAGATCAAGTTTAAGCAGAGAGGAAGAATTGCGAAACTATTTCTCGGGTTACGTGTTATTTTATGTACACCACATATACTTTACAAGATCAAAGAAAGATATGAAAAAGTTGCAGTCAGTGTGATTTGGAATTTGCGATGACTTCATTAAAGTTCTTTATATTGAGCGAACTGCTTATTTGAGATATGTGTAAAGTGGTCTGTCATTAATTTGTAGCCACCTCCGTCAATTTTATGCGCAGATGTCTGCTTCATTGATTCTTACTGAATCATGAGCTACTGCCGCACAATTTTCGTTGGAAGAGTTTTTCTATGTTCAAATTGGTCTTCTATATTGGTAATCTATGTGCAAAGAAAGCCTCGAAATCAAAATTATGTCCGAAGCAAGTAAACAGAAGCCGACATGACACTAGTATAATTTTGCGCGACATTGGATAGTACTGTACTTACAGTATGTCAAGGGACTGATCTCCATCAATGAACAAGAAATAACCCAGCGCCAAGCACCATGAACTCCACCGCAACCCTATACCAAATCATAAATCATCTAATCATGTATCCCAGAAACCTCTATTATATACGCCTACTTTCCATTCCGGCTACACTAGCGAATGGGCCTCGATCTTGACACTTTCCCTTTTATCTTCCATATAATCTATTTTCTCCCGATTGGCTTCGGGATCCGCGAGTATCTCTTTCGAACTTCTGTATTCTATTTCATTGTGATGTCTAACCTTTGGGATTGGGCTATTTTTAACTTCGATGTATGGTTTAGGAGCTGATCGGCAAAGAGGTCGGAGAAATGGTATTGAGGACGTTATAATGACAGTGCAGTTTTCCACTGCGCACCAGACAATATACGTAACTGAAGTAACTATTATATCGATTAGATTTGACTATCCAATATATGGAGGTTGTTTGGACGTACAGGTAATATCATCATTATTGCCCATTGTGCAGTAAGTCCTGATGACGGCCGCGATAAATGCACTAAGATGATCAGCTACGCTTTAATATCTCAGAAAAGAAACTTACAAGAGACTAACTCCCAATAGAAATGATAAAAGAAACTTTAAATGCAAGGGGATGTGAAGATTGATAACCATTGCAACCGGTAAAATTGTAAGAGCGAGATCTGTTAAAGAACTTGACGATCCTTGGAAATAGCCAATAGCTGCTTGTGTTCTCATATCCCAACATTGGTTTTCATGTCCAACACGATCCCAATTGTAAGAAATATTGGAACACTCGAAAAATATTTGTATGAGTGCCATTAGATTTATAAGGGCATTTTGGACAATGAGAAAGTAGAGAAATCGTCTTATATTCTGTTGGTGTCCAAGTATTCGTATGAGGTAAACGGCAAAGGATATCCTGCCGAGTGTTGGTGACACGATACCTGCAAAAGATTTAGCGATGGACAAATTCGACAATATGAGGGGGGCTTACCGAATGGCTCTCCGATAAATTCAGCTCTTATGGCCATCGCGGCTTGTGTCTCGGTAAGAAACACAATATGTCTTCCCAATCCAAAGCTTATACCCCAAGTATTAAGTGATATATGACAAATTCCAGAAATCTTAGGATTATGTTAGTGTAGTCTGAGAGAAAGTGAATTGATACATACCATAGCGAGTATAACAAGATGATCCTCCAGAGCAAACGCGAGATGATACTTGGCTTTAGCGATTAATCTCAGCATTATTAATATTCCAGAAATCCCGTACAGAGGCCAACATATTAGAAGCAATCGAGAGGCTAAAATCATTTAGTGTTGTGTACAAATTTATGGCTCTCAAGACAATTACCTTTGGAAACATCCTCAAGGCTACTTGTCGACTCCATGTCCATGAGGAAAGTATATTATCAGAAAATGGAGGAATATTATTTTGTCGTAACGCGGATGCCAATTGAAGCGTATTAGCAAGCAATCATGGTAGATAGAAAATGAGACAGTATTACGATAAGATCAATAAGTATGGGGATTGAAATGTACTTAGATGAATTGCCAACATTTGCCAATAATCTAGGGTGAATTTAGGGTGGTTCTACCAAGACGTGAAATAAAATCAGATTCCTATGCTAAACCCTCCATGAAACACGTAGAATCTTCCAAGCAAATTCATAAAGCTACTCTGCTGGAGGAAACCTTAGGTAAATTTTGTTCATGTGAGACAATTAAGAGACGAATATAGCTTGAGACGATCAACGTTGCAACGGTCTGAGCGTAACTAATTATGCCATCCAGACCCATCCTTCTAATTGTTTCCCCGCGAAAACAAACTTTCAGATCAAGACCCAAATTTGCAGTGCATGGTGACGTTCCAGAGTATAGAGAATTAAACTTCTGATTGAAATCGCTTGCGAACTTTGTAAAGTCGGATCAGATTTTCGTGTATAGTATCTTATGCATGAAAGTACGAGAAGATCGTAGCATGGCTACTAAATAAGATTTGCGTTGGACAGATCTCGAGGTCGTGCCTATAAGATATCATTAACAATAGCAAAGAGTAGCACCGCAGACGAGACTACTTGTTTGGCATAAATGAATTGGATCAGTTTGACACCCGGGATGATACCCTCAGTTGTATATCAGCCAGGCGATTCTGTTGCTCAATCAGGAAGGCTTCTGAAGATGAGCATATTGGATGATACTATGTTGTCGATCATCAATTGAATCAATCATCCCAAGTATATTTTGACAAGGTCATTCAAATAGTGCCCGAAAATTTAAAGTTGCATAAAGTGCTTAGACAGGTGTTTAGATCGAATCATTCGGAATGATTTCCTCGTCTGGACAAGCTCCAAGAAGGATATGGAAAACTTTAAATATAGAAACACAATGAAAACACAATGAGAAATCTCGATGTCCATTGCCGATAAGAACAAATCAGAAGTGCTAGAACTAGTACACTCGCCTACTAAGACTCGTGTTTCACATGTTGTGTGAGCACTTCGCAGGCTTGTATTGTTACTGGCGACGAGAAGACAAAAACATGACTGTGACTGAGTAACATAGTAACGCACGCAGTAATGGCAATCAACTGGAGAAATCTTCAGATGAGATATGCAAATGCTGCCGACTCACTCAAAGAACTAATCAGTTGTGATCGATCAGTATTAGATCAGAGCTTTACATTACTGTCATGTCTGAGAAGTTTCAAGGGTATCAGATAGAGGGCGTAACTTTGAGAACTGCACCGATTTAATCAGAATTTAGGTAAGAACCTCCAATAATTCCAGCTTTTGAAAAGTTGGAAGAAATTGCATTGGGAGGAACCAACAACAACTTGCAAGCAAAGTAAGCATGGGCCACAGCCACGATTTCGAAAGCGATCTATCACGTGATATAAGCCTTGTTTTTTTCTTTGGAAACTCCATCCCTTGGACTGGCCTGTAGTACTGCCAAAGGGCACAGAGAATGTTTTTGAAGTCATTCGAATGGTATCAAATTATGCTAACCTGGGTAGCTATGGATGAGGTGTGCCACATTCATTGAGTAGTGATGCAGTTAATTGCTCAATTGCTAGCAACACAGCATCACGAATTACACTCCCAAAGCAAAGAGGCGCGCACATCTACGATGGACGGAGATACAACACTTTACCTATCCTTCAGACGTCATGCTTTCGACATAACTCATAGGAATTTCAACATTGGTCTTGGGAATGGGGTGATTCTGTCCAATATCCACTTGTTGAGAAGATTTGCACAGCCACATTTGCTAGTGACAAGCTTTGAAACTACCGATCGACAGATCTACGCCAATGATTGGTCGGCCTTACAGCCACACAGTCTAATGACGTTCGAGTAATTGGCGCCACATCAGCTATGACGACTTTAGATTAGGTTGGCAATTATGGGGCATCACTTAACACAACCTGATCTACCAAGGCAGTAAGTAGTTGGTTCGACCAAGCAAGAATCGAGATGAGAAAAGTTGGTTGAAGGTTGAAGGTTGGAGGCTGGAGGTTGGAGATTTGGGAGTTCCCCAGGTTTGTATTTGTGGCACTGACACTGACACTGACACTGGCAGTGTGGGATGATGGGATGATGAGATTGCGGGAAGGCTAATTAAATGGTGGGATTCAAAATCAACGGGTACTGCAGGTGATTAAGAAAGGAATAAAGGCAAATTTCAACAATGCAAACCTCTACTGTAAGCCCACAAAGCAACGAAGTAGAAGTGTCTACCGGTAGCCCATTGGTTCATTTCTTGTGTGGCTGCATAGGTACTCTACAATGTACATCGTACTATTTTGACCGTGTGGCAAGATCCGCTTTGGCTAATTGAGAGATTTGATAGGTCACAATCTGCCAGTGTTAATCAATTTAGCTTGGCCCCTGACAGAAAACCTGAAAGTTTGTTTAAAAACGGGGATTTGCGGGGTAGGGAGGTCAGGGACAGGTGAATACGCTTACTTGCATGCTTTGGGTACAACTATTCCTTGTTTATGACGGCAGCAAAGTTGGTCTTTACAATTCCCATTCTCATTCCCTTGCCCTTTCAAACGGGGATGTGGAAGTAGAAGTGAATTCTTTGTTGGATTGAAACTTTCCCATACCTGGGTACCTTCCCTCAATGTGACGTCACAAACAGGTTTATTGCATCTTCATTCATTCATCATGAAGCGTTTGAGGTCTTTGGATTTATTATATAAGGATTGTCTTCTACCTCCCGTATCCTCTTTCTTTCTTCCATCATCGACAAACATACAAACATACAGAAAACAACTTCAAACCAAAATCAAACACAACCACTTCTTACTTTAAACCTTCAAATAATACTACATTCAAAATGACTGGAGAATCTACTGTACAAAAGGTCAAGGAGGTCCTTCACATCGGTATGTATTTCTTCTATCCTTTCGTTTAGGATACCTCAATCTAACGACCTCAGGATCCAACAAGGACAAGGACCACACCACCACTAGCACAACACACAACACTACCGGTACCACTGGTACCCACGTTCCAGGTACAACACACAACACTACCAGTACCACTGGCACACACGTTCCAGGTACAACACACAACACTACCAGTACCACTGGCACACACATTCCAGGTACAACACATACTGGACATTCTGAGGGCTCCCACGGACCTCACAGCTCCGCTGCTGCCAATGCCGCCGACCCAAGAGTTGACTCTGATCTAGACGGAAACCGTCTTCCAAACAAGACCTCTGCTGGTTATGGTACCCATGATGCAGCCTACGGCACAACTGGTACTCACACCGGTACTCACACCGGTGCTCATGTTCCAGGTACTGCTGGACATCAAGCTTATGGACACACTGGAACAACTGGCACCACCGGTACCCACGTTCCAGGTACAACACACACTGGACATTCTGAGGGCTCTCACGGACCTCACAGCTCATCCCTTGCCAATGCAGCTGACCCAAGAGTCGATTCGGACTTAGATGGAAACCGTCTTCCTAACAAGACTTCTGCTGGTTACGGATCTCATGACACTTACGGCAGTGGTGTTACTGGTTCAACCGGTACTCACCACCAAGGCACAACCGCTGGAAACACCGTCGGAGGAACCGGCTTCGGTGGAGGAATCTCCCACAGCACCAATGCTGGTCCTCACAACTCCAACCTTGCCAACTCGGCTGATCCAAGAGTCGACAGCGATTTGAGCAGCACTGGTAACCGCCACGGAGCTTCCACTGGCCACTCCGCATTCGGTGTTTCTGGTTCCCACGCCACTCCCGGCTCAGGAACTGCTCAGAACACTGCTGGCCCACACAACAGCGACATGTTGAACAAGTAAGCCTACTCTTATCCCAAAGTATTTATGAATATATACTAACAATACTCCACAGGGCTGATCCAAGAGTTGATGCCGACCTTGATGGTTCCAAGACCTTGGGAGGAAACAAGACCTACCAGTAAACCACATTTACAGTAATACCTTAGCTTAACGTGGCATGAATTTGCGATACCCGAGGATTGGGCATACCCGCAAAACTGGGGGAGCTTCTTTTATCTTCACACGATTGTCTTTTTAAGCTTTGGATTTTCCTTGATTGCATATGATGGATGGACAGAGGGATGGGATAGGTGGCATGGGAAACTTATAGTTTTACGCATGATCTTATGAGTTACGAAATGATAATAATCACTTCTTGAATAGTTTCTTCTTTTGTGGTGTGATTATGAATTTGAGTGAATGAATGCGTTTTTTTAATGAATGTTCAACGGTGAATATGGAGGTTCGCTAGACTAGTCATTGACTATTAATCAATCAATCAATCCCCTTCTAATTTTCCGTCCTCATCACTCTACCCTCTCACCAACACATCCAGATCTAACACCTCCAAAATAAACCATCACAATCACGAGCTTTTCCTCTCCCCCCTAAGAAACTACTGTTGCCAAGACATCCCTCAGGGATTCGCAGATAATCTCAATCGCCACTCTTGACTAGTTCAAAAACCAGTAACAATTATCGCGACAATAGTTACATCATGGGAATAGGATCGAGAAACCACGCAGATGAAATGAAGATCTGTTGTATATCTAGGAATTTTCCCCGCGATTCTAAGAAAAGGGTTGTTATTACGATTGCGGACTTGATTGAAGTGATATTGAAAGTAAGAGGGTTCGAATGGGAGGTTTGAGTTTGGACTTGCATAGGTATAGGTGCTGTTGTTTATTTATAAGGTGGATATCGATATTGATATTATATTAAACCCTTGAGTGCTAAGCTAAACTGGAAAGTACAGTATCGCTGGTATTCTACAAACGGCACGACTAAGTGTAGGGTTTAGAACTATGTATATCCTTATTTTCTCTAAGAGAATACTTCTCTCGTTTATGAATAGGGGATGAAAGCAACGGAATTTAATCTTGACAAGATGGGTGAAAATATCGCTTACGAGTAAGTAAGTTATAAGGGGAGAAGTAAGGATTATTTAGTACGAGACTAAGAAAATGACGGATTATGGACTAATGAATGACATGGCACGTGCATGGGTAATGTAAAATACAATATAAAGTTTCATGCGTTTTACTAGTAGTAGGTAGTTGACTGTGGCTGGAGTTTTAGTTTGAAAAAGTGCGAGCTAGTGTTAGGGGGACGCTAGAAGGGTGAAGGTTGAAACTAAGTGCGTAGTGGAATTATCAATGATCTTTTTGGGAGACTAAGTGAGTATATATTGAGATACTTTGAGAAGGTTATGATTAGGAGGTTGGTTACTCGTTCGGAATTGAAGAGCCTTTTGTTATATTACTTGGGTTGCTAGGCTGTTGAAAGTGGTGATTGAAGTAAGCTTGCTGGGAATTCTTTTCGTGTTTTAATGTTATTGGTGCTAGTGCACGAGCATAATTTTGATTTAGAGCAATATGATGTGGCAGTTTCTTTTAATATTGCTCAAGGGGATTCGATAGATAGTGACATACTTGATGAATTCAAGGAACCAAACAAATTTGTGAAAGTAGGTCCCCCATTGGATGGTTTTCGTAATTTTCCCGCCATTTGTTCCATAAATTCAGCAAGATCCTCCAGAATCTAGGATTGGAGAGGAAACTTACTGTATATCAATCTAGAAGAAGCCATTTTTGTGCTCTTCTCTTTGCGAATCTAGAAACTGGAGAGAGGGGCCAGAGTCAATTGTCAAGAGAATTTCCGCGATTGTCCAACCTTCGACTAGAAAAGAGATGACGATATCGATAGCGATAGGAAAATCTCAATCCTGAGGATGGGAGGGAGGGAGAACAACCTCTTCGCTCAGTGAGCGAAAGATAAACAGGAGGGAGAGAAAGAAAGGAAAAGAGACTCTATGACAGGCTTTGAAGCAACGTTTACAACGCGCCATACTGGAAAATCCAATGTGCCAATTTCGGGAAGCACTAGTTTCCTCGTTAGTGGTATATCTCCAAATTGAAAATGTCTTTTTTTGACTTCGTCAATATTCTTAATCTTTATATTCTTCAATGGACATACCATTCACATCTTATTCTCGGGCTATAAGAATCATCTACACCTGTATAACTCTATCTTAACGTTACGCTCCTTCTTCAGTGAAAAAAAAAGAGAGATTTGCTGGTTAGTTCCTACCTTGAAAGATCGTTGCAAACAGCGTTAATATCAAGTCCCTTGCACTTCTCGATAATTCTACAAAATGTAACCACAACAAAAACACTACATCCAGCACATTAGTAGCTTTACATTCTAGGTCATTTTTTTGGTCATTCAAATACCGATAAGTAAGTTAGATCCGTCTATTCAGTCTCTGGGAAGATAGAAGATTATGACGTTGCTAACGAAGACACCAGGAATTATTAAATTTGTACACATTGAAGAAATGGAATTTCTGAAGCCTTCCAATAGGTACGTCATCTATACTCCACGCTGGAATAAAGAAATCCGCCTTCAGGCTCAGAGCATTCGTACATCTACATTTCCTAATCTTCATATACAGGTTCTCTATCCTTGCTGTTAAGCACATTGACGACGAAGAAGACGAAAACGAGATGGTCATCCAATCCGAACCTCAAGTTTTATTGTCACCGAGACGTACACCAAGAAACACTCATTACTACCATTATAGACAGAAGCATTCTGTCACCAAGTTACCCCCTTTTCTGAGGATACCTTGCGAGTTGCGATGGATGATTTTCGATGAGCTCGTAGCTTCGATTACAGAAATCGAAATCAGCCCATTAACCATCGATACTTTCCATGCTCTGCGACTCACCACCAAAGGTCTTCGTGAAGAAGTTATAGGATGGCAAAAGAAGAGACCTGATATTATCAATGCTTTCCCATATGGCTGTTTCATTGCATATCAAACAACATTCATTTTGAAAGTCGATCATCTTTGGAAGAAATTAGTCAAGCACAAGACTGTTTCCGGATCGCACGTAACGTTCAAGAGCGATCACAAACATAAGAAGCAAATTGATCGACTGCCCGAAACAAAGGGTATCAAATGCATGACAAGAGAACAAGCATGGTATAGCTTCTGTCGCACATTGAGATCGCGGAATATAGCAAAAATGCATCTCAAATTTGAAATTTCATTACTAGAAGAACTAGAACCCACGAGTCAAGGTAATGGGCTAAGTCAAGTTTCGCGAGAAGCGTTATTCAAAATTCTCGCAGCATCTAGATACCAAGAAGAATCATGGGCATCGCAGCGATTATATCTCCGAGGGACAATGGAACAACTTGCTAGTATGTACAATACGGATACCCTTGCGCATATTGGGGACATAGTGCACATGACGCAGAAAACAGAATTTGACGCCGAAACGTGGAGATTGTTTCGTGATTCCCAGTGGGATGTTGACGAATACGATACGCTCTCGTATCCGTTTGATGCTACGTATTGGGAGGATGAGAAATACAAGATATGTAAGAATGAAAGAGATGGGACGGATGTTTATGAATATGGTGGGAGAGTCATGGAGGCGGTGATTGAATCGGCGGAAGATATGCGGAGGGGACCGCCTTTTGTATTGCAATCTTCTATTCCCGCTCCTGTAAATGAGGAAGAGGTATATGTGTTAACGGTGGGTTGGTTACAGGGGACAGCATGCTTGTGAAAGAATGGACGTGTATTGAATTGTAAAAATCCAGTCATGGAATTAGAATAAGCAACAGCGTTGTTGGTCTTCAGCAGAGATTCTTCAAATCTTGTAATGGGGTTGAATACTTCATACAACAGCGTTAATAATTGCATACCTAGTTTGAAGAAGAAAAAAAATATATATATATAGTGACCTAGGTACATTCAACTTGAGATAATTTTATGGAATACTTTGTGAGAAGACACTCATACCATGCCACACCATGATCCATCTAATCCAATCTAATTCTGTCAACATAAGATTTCGGCTATAAATAGCAAGACAATACCAAATCCAAATCCAAATCCAAATCCAGATCCGCATACAAAAATTCAATATCCTTCCTTATATTACTTTCCTCTTCATCCATCTATTCATTCCTCTCAATACCCCAGCAGTGATCAATCACACATCTTAGATTTCAATAGATATCTAGCCACCTACCCATCCATCAATCCATCCATCCACACATCTCATACTCGAAATTCAAATTCCCGCCGAGAAAGAGATATATATTATATAACAACGAAATCAAACCAAACCAAACCAAACCAAACCAAACCAAATCAAATCAAATCAAATCAAATAAGACCAAACAAACGATTTGAGATGAGATGAGGTGAGGGAGAAGGGTAACAAGAGTTATTTATAATAAGTTTCGTAGTTTAACTAAGTAGTAGTGATACAGTAATTTTTTTATTTCTTGTTGTATAGGATGGAATAGAATAGAATTGGATGATGTTGTTCGAGCTGAGTTGCAGGGTGTGGTGTGGTGTGTATGTGTATATGTGTATAGTAAGGAGAGAGTTTTGATGTAAGGTTTGATGAGAAGAAGAAGGGAAGGAGAATTAGAGTGATAGTGATAGTGATAGGGACGTTGATAAACATACACTGAATTACTTAATGTTCATGGTGGTGGTAGCGGTGGTGATAGTAAAGAAAATTTTGATACCAAGAATCAATTAGCTACAACAGGCGACAAAAATAAAGAACTCCATGATATATCCCAAAAGACAGCGAGAACTGAAGCACAGCAACTGAGATGACTCTATTTCCTTATGACATGCACGACTTACTCACATGAACCAGCCCCAAAGACTTTTGGCTTCCCCAGGTCCCCCAAGGTGAGCACTTAACAATTGACTGAACAAAAATGGTATTTATCACTGCAAAACTAATTATTCCTTCATGACGACGTAAGCCATCCATCTTCCAAGTAACCTATTTACCCCATCATATCATCTCACGCCACCAATCACCCCGATTCTCTTTTACTCCATCTTCCTAGAACCCTTCTATATACAACTCATTCATCCATAGCTCTTCCCCATTTGCTTCACCAAGCATCAACTTGATTTCAAAATTCCCTTCCTTTCCTGTCCTCCCCGTCTTTTATCCACATTTTTTATCTTCGGGCGCCAAAACACACGGAATTCAAACTACCTGTATGCATTTGCTCAAAGGACCTGGGCTTTTGCATTTAATCAAGTGGGATACCTTCGTATTCCGCGAATCCTAATGCGAGGTTCATGTTTTCTATTATAATATTAGCTTCCAATTCCTTTATATCAATGCAAAGATGATCAAGAAGTTTTTTGAGAAAAGATAAAACTTACGCAAACATTGAGTCGCAGCTCCCTTCAACAAATTATCGATGGTTGCACAAACAACCACTCTCTTGCCACTGCTATGTACTCCAAAGCCACCAATCTCTACGCCATGCTTTCCACTAATATTCTTAACACTTGGTGCTTCTCCAGTGATCTTGACCAATTTTTCTCCAGCATATCGCTCTTGGTAAAGATTTCTAATATCTCTACTAGTCATCTTCTCCTTCAAAGGAATGGAGATCGAGTGATGGATACCCTGGAACCAGACGGCAACGTGAGGAATGAATGCAACTTCAACACCCAATTGGTTGCTGATTTCGCGTTCGTGAATGTGGTCAGTGAGAGAGTAAGGAATGATGTTACCAGTAAGGTTCTCAACATCATTCTTTGGGGATGGTTTGGTACCTGCTCCGGAGTAACCTGATACACCGAAGATGGTTGGTTGACCACCAAGGAATGGCACCAATGGAGCAATTCCAAGTTGAGCTGCTGTAGCATAACAACCTGGGTTGGAGATTCTAGTTGCCTTGGCAATATCAGATCTGTTGACTAATTCGGGAAGACCATATGTCCATTTGCTGTCAAATCGATAATCGGCAGAAAGATCAACAATGACGCTGTTTTGAGGACCCTTGCCCTCGTTAACCGCATCAACGAAAGGCTTGCAGACACCATTTGGTAGTGCCATAACCCAACAGTCAATTTCACCATTTTCTTCCATTCTGCGAACATCTTCTGGAGAAAGGTTTTCATAGGTAATATCTCTCTTCTCATAACCCTTCAACTTTTGGCCAGCGAGTTCTCTTGATGAGACGTGTCTGAGATCCATGTTTGGGTGAGCATTAAGGAGGCTGATCAAAGCTTGTCCAGTGTATCCTCTGGCACCAATCAAAGCAACCTTAGCAGGTTGGGTGTTGGATGAGTTTTGCTTGCCAAAAGGAGGGTTAGGGTTGGTAGTTGTAGCATATCCTCGTCCTGACGCGGGGAAGCGGGAAGTTCGGGAAGATTTGACGGCAGGTCTACGAGCAGAAGTAGAGAAAGCTCGGGCTTGCTGCCTGATTCCACCCTGACCAGACATGGCAGCACTCATTCCAGTAGCTGCTCTAGCAGCACGGTGAAGGCGTGCTTCAAGGTTAGCATCTCCGAGCATAGATCTACCGTGAGTGGCAAACTCAGTCATGAGATCCTTGACTTCATTACCATCAGTAATTCCATACCAGAACATAACTTCTCCATTCTTGGACAAGCTACCATCAGCTTTATCAAAGAACCAAGTCAAATTTTCATCATCCTCTTTAACAGTCCAAACCAACTTGGTGTGGTCCTTCTTGATAGCAGCGAAAACGTTATCAGCAACATTGGTCAACCATCCAGCCTTGGTAATAGTAAAGGTAGCCAAATTAGAAAGAGAACTTGGAGACTTTGGTGGAAGGACAATTGCAAGAGCATCCATAGGCTCATCGAAATAGGCCTTGAATTCCTTGTTTTTGAGTCCGTCAACATATCTGTCAACGGTAGCTCGTGCATCCAAACCTTCACGGTCCCGTACAAGAACATCTTTCAACTTCTGGATATCCTCAAACTCGGAAAGAGTGCTAGCAGTAGCTAATTTGTTGCCTCTTCGGATCAAAGTTCCTGCTCCGGTATCGGTGAACAACTCTTTTTGGAGATCGGCTGGGTGAATGATAGCAACACTGGAAGATCTTGGGAGAAGATCAAGCAATTGCTTAGTCTCCTTGATCTTCAATCTTGTACCATATCTGCACCACCATTGTGACATCAAAGAATCGTATTCCTCATCGAGATTGATAGCGGAAATCTTCTCGTTGGTGTCCGCATTGAAAAGTCCTCCCTTCTCGGACAAGTAAACAATCTTCAATGGTTGTAATTCCCTGGCAAGTTCTCCAGCCGCAACATCAGCATTGACATTCAAGACTTGACCCTCAGGAGTCTCAGCCATGGAGGTCAAGATTGGTAGGCATCCCGCATTGATAGCAGCTTCAATTGGACCCTTGTTAACCTTGTTGATTTTGCCAACCAGATTGTATTTCTCCTTGTCCAAATAATCCGCACCGAAAACACCAGAAGTGATTGGTCTCGCTCTGACTCCCATCTCCTCCAACTTCTCAACCAACTTCAAGTTTTCCTCCAAGAACAGCTTTCGCGCGACTGCCAATGTCTTTCCATCTGTAACGCGAATGCCCTCTTCGAATTGTGGTTCCACACCCGCATCTTCCAAAAGCTTATTCAATTGTGGTCCTGCACCGTGAACAACGACTGGGAACAGACCCACATGGTTGAGGAAAGCGAGGGCAGATGTGAGAGATTCGAGATGTTCAGTAATAATCGCACCACCAACCTTGATAACTGCGAATTGTTGAGAAGACACGGAGCTGAAATGTGAGAGATATTGCTGAACTTCGCGCTTGGAGCCAATGTTGCTGAGGAGTTGAACAACAGTCGAACGAGTTGAAAAACTGTCTGTAGCAGGCGCAGAGTATTGACGTCTGGATGAAAGAGCTACGGCGGTGGTAGCTTGTGGGAGAGATCTCACAGTTGACGAGGAAGGGAATTTGCTCGTAGCAGTGCGTGCTCTTCGAGCAACAACAGCTGCTCTGGATCGAAGTGCCAACATGATTGGTGGGGGTTAGAATCGATATGGAGTGGAGAGATTACTCAAAGTAAAATTTGTTGGGGAAGACAAACTCTGCCTTCTTATAGCTTTTTCTATGCAGAGCCTGTGAAAGAGAAATGCAATGCAATCCAATGCCAAACAAACGTTTGATCCGAGAGTTATCTCATGCAAGGCGGGGAGGATTCGAAGATGTTGGTCGGGAGAGGGTGCTATGAACTGAAAATAACGCAGACTAGAGGAATATAAAGTGTAAGTGAGACAATTCCTTTAATTGTTTTGTAAAGCTCTCGCGGTATCTTTCCAAAGAAAGAATGAAAGAGAATAATCAAGACGAAGGTGAAGACGAATAAAAGTTGTATGTATCATACCTTTCCTCAACTTTCTTCACAATTTCAATTTCAATTTCAATGTAAGTATTGAGTAGATAATACTCATCAGCTATCAAAAATGACAGTCATAGTTCCCAAATGCTCTGGTAATAAATTCAATCTGGATTTCAGCCCTCAGGGATTATTGACCTTGTGCCTTGTGAAAATATAATATGGAGAAGCGCCGATGTGCTACGATTGGTTGAAATGGCTGGAATGATTGAAACGGGTTGGATTGTTCAGATTGTGGACGATGATTGGTTGGATAGGAGTTCTTGGCATGAGGAAATACCCCACATTAGAGAAGTTTTTATTCCATTTTATCGTGTCAAACTTTTCTCCCAAAGCTTCAGACTTTGGACTTTGCGCAATACGTACACACACATACATGTTATACCTTGCTTGGTACACGAGTGGGAAAAGAAGATGCGGAATACTCTCTTTCGTTTTCTTCTGTGGAAATCTGGAGGTGCGTGGGATGGAGGGGGAAAAGTCTTCAAGGTGCAGATTGCAGCTAGTGAGATAGTCAGTAATAGTATGATAGTAGTGGCAGATAAGAAGAAACATATCAGACCGTATTGATCAATAGTAAAAAGTCAATACGAATGTAAATGTGAATATGAATATCAACATCAACATCAACATCAACATCAAAGATCAAAAGATCCTCAAACAGCAGAAACCCAACAACATCTCAATACATCAACCATGATCTCATCACTCATCAATCATCAGTCATTGCATAATCCTCAAGTAGCCCAAACAAACAGCAACGGAAGTAGATATCCTCTCTCCCTTCCCTTCCCTTCCCAGCACCCAAAGTCCACAGTCCACCCAAGTATAAATTTGCCCCAGACCTCATCTCACAATCTTATCAGATCCGCTCTGATCTCGGTCCATTGGCACCAAAGACCCAACACGGCCCTAGTTCACCCTGTTCACCCTACCAACAAAACAACTCTCACGTAACCATTTCGTAACTCAAACCCAAGTACTCACCAGAACCCTAGTAGATTTCCATTTCACATATTCCTGCTACATGCATCATACCTGGCCTCGAATCTCCCACTGCATGTTCACATTTTCCTCATTCATACCTTTCGCCGTGAATACATATACACACACACACACACACCAGATATCATTCCAGCACTATCCAAACAGATCTCTCTCTCTCTCTCTCTCTCTCTCTGTCCACGGGGATAGATTTACCGAGAACGCTAGGTTTGCAGTAACTCTCACATGATACTAGGTAAGGACTACTTCTTTCCATCTCTACACACACTTCCAGCTCCCCCCTTCCATCCACAGTAGACATTATATTACATTACATCACATCACCGACAGAGTATACTCTCTATCCACACCTGACAAACACACTCAGCAAACACAAACACAATAGGAAAAAAGCATCCGTATAATTCCATGCTATCACTCACTACTCGTAGTCATATCTAAACACAGGCATAGGCTTGCTCTATCAAAATCGAAGATAGTGGGTAACAAATAAATAAACTTCGTCCTCCATCTACTCGTGCTGTCAAGAAGTATGCAATTCCGAAGCCAGATGCATGCACATACCAGAAGATGAAGTAAACGAGGACTAGCCTGCTTCTCTGAGCAGTGGGGTTGTATACTTTCCAGCAGCACGAATATCATTCACCGTTCATCATTGTTATTTCACCATGGTCTTTTCGCACCCTAATCAATATCACATCTCACTGACGAACAATACGGTCCATATAAGAAGTCATAATCTCTCCATTCAATTACCACACACCAAATACTACAAGATACAAATCCCCCTTTCGAGCTGAATAACCATTCGTCCATGTTCGTAGTCTGATTGAAGATCGTTGACCAGAGCCAAACCAAGTTAGATCATAAGAAATGGATTAGAGGCTCATCAAGTCAAACGATATCAAAGTGACGCCTTCATGAAAAAAAGGAAGAACCGATCATGTAAAAAATCTCAAAAATCTCAACTCCTGAATCGTTAAAAGCCCCTTCGTTGCCCTCCTAGCTTTGCAGGTTCCCCGTGCAAAAGCTCAAGAGAATCTGGTGTTAAGCGTTTCGTTCCATGAAAATCCATACAAACGTTCATGTATCTTTTCTCTCATAATCTCTTTACCCAAGTATCCCGTCATTCAAGTCCGTTTTCCCATTCTACGTTCGTACTTAATTTAATGCTTGGTAGCAACAACTGGAATCTCATTAGTTGTGAACCCACAAGCTGGGTTAGAGGAACTCACCAGCAGGAACTACGATGATAATGATCAAGATGATAATGCCTGCAATCAAGCACATCCTCATCTTCATATCCTATAAATCCAAGTATTAGCCCAGCCCCCTTTATTTTATTTTCTTATCGGAGATCGTCATTTACCTTCCACCACATTTGTTTGCGGACTCTGTTGGCTCCACGACGGAAACCTTGCGCTGAAACTGCGAGACTATCGGTTTTATCTTGAAGAGAATCTAAATGAGCACCACGTTCTGAGACCTTGTTGATGTTATCGCGCATTACACCAACGGTATCATCGATAGTCTAGAAGGAAATAGAGGTCAGTCAAAGCTCTGCAACATTAATCAAAATATCCGCGAGTTGTCAAAGTTGTCTGGTAAGTTTGTAGCCCCTTTAACACTGTGAGAGTTTTGCCAATCACACATCATGCTCTCAAAATCCAAGAAATCGTTCTCAGTAGTCGCAACCATCATGTCTCCGGCCTTTTGGGTGAATGTCGGCAAGATATGATTTAGATCGACTCCCGTATTGACGGGCGGCTAAAACACATGCGCGGTGAAATCAACATCATACAGTTTGTCGCTGCCAGCACACTCTACACCTCTTCTCAATCATCTCGCAGTTTGAAAATATATCTCCAAATCGTAGCTATCGAGCGCAATATCTTTGTTCTGTGGATTGTTGATGCTTATCGCATGGTCGGTCGGTCGGTCGCAAAATCGTCATATGCATGATGATGACAGGGTGACAAAACTCTCCATCAACTCCCGAGACTCAAAATCCATCGACAGACAACTTCTCTACCCGTCGGAATATTGTGTATAACTTACAGCTTGTAATGCCGCCGTCCTCTGGTTACCTCCTGCTTGTTGGGAACCTGCACCTGCGCCAGCAGCTCCTCCGCTTGGGATATAAGGATCATATTGAGGTTCTCGGTGGTCCGCCATTGTATTGTGTTTGTGGGTAAAGGTATTAGTTTGATCGTAGAGAGTGAGTCGTAAAATTTGCTTTCGCTGTTATTGAAGTAATAAAAAGCTCAGCAAGAGTTCGTGTCGTAAATAAATCGAGTTGCGTAGGTATTTGTTGTTATTGTTTGGTTAGAGATGGAGGAAGATGTGAGTGATGGAGTAATGGTTTGAATAAAGTTCGGGTTCTGGAGCACGTTTAGAAGCGAAACAGCAGAAGGCCCAAACGTGATTGATCTTTGCCAAGGGGCTTTTCAAGGTTAATGGTTAATGGTTGATAGTTGCTTTCTTTGAACGGCAGTGAATCAAATCAAACTCAATAATCAATTAAATTCAATTGAGTATCTAAAGAGAAAACAAAAACGAAAATGAAACAATAAACGATAAACAATTCAAAATAAGAGGGAAAGGGCTACAATTTATTTGAGTTCAAATTATCGAAATACGAACGGCTTCATCGGAATCCGTTCTAATTCCAGTTGCTTGCCAACCCATCCATCCCATCTGTCTACGCAATTCATGATGACCGCCAGCCATCCAACCCATCCTGCGCCTACTTGATCGACACGTGATCCTCTATCAAAACCCTGTCGCTGTAAATTCTGGTGGCTCTTGAGAGTCAAAAAAAAGATGGCTGTGTCACAGTGGCGAAACATTGAAGATTTCACAAAGTCCTCAAAGAAACAAACGCGGAACGTACTTGAATCTGATAATACGCTGGTGCTGTTATCAATCCCGTCAATCGTGTCAATGCGACTCGTCCTGTCGAAGTTATATTATATCGTATTTTGGCTTGACGTGTTGATTTGCATGTATATGTAAATCTATTGTGGACGAGTTTGACAGACACTTTTGCCCCGGATTTTGACTCATTCGTAACACAGCCTTCAATTTGTAATCATTATGTTTGTTTGGCACGATAATTAAGAGTCAGTATTCATGTGTTTTAAGTGGTAAATGGAGGACATAGTGAAAGCAAAATTTCATGGGCATAGATTGAACTATAATATAGATAGTCTAGACGCCTACATTCATTCATCTATTCGTAAAAGGTATCGAAAAAAAACTGTATCAAAGAAATTGATGAAACTTTAAATCACCAAACCACCCAATTTATAAACACCTCCTTGAACACCATACCCCCAACCTCATTGCCTCCCCATAAAAACTAGAAACACGCAGTGGTAAATCCAAATACTTTTATCCTGACTCCCCTATACCCCAAAGCCCCACAATCCATTCTTCCCCCAGTTGTATGTCGTGTAAGATATAACAGAGAAAACTAAATATGGTATAAGGATAGAAAGAAATATCATCAAATAGAGAATGAAAAATATGAACACGAGAATGTCGAAACAAAGAGAATAAATGTCGTCGTTTATTGTGAGAATCCGAGGAAAAGAAAAAGAAGAATGAATAGATGAATAAATAGAAAATCGGTAGATAAAAATAAGAAGAGGTAATGAGTAGAATGAAGAACAATGAAACATCAGAATGGGAATGGTGAGTTATTATACTGCGTACTGGCTGATTGAGTGGAGATTTCCGATATCTTGAAACGAAAATACAAAATCTATAGATGGTTAGATAAATGAATGTTCAGACGTGAAATTAGTGAAATCCACGTACCATCGGAACTATGTTAGTTTTCTCTGTCAATCACATCGCCTTGAGAAGGAACAACACAAGAATATAATGTAAAAAAGTATCGAGGCGTCGAAGACAAAAGTCAAACACCGTTGAAAGGAAAGCGGTCCATACCACAAAAATTTGTAGCCACGCGTTGAGTCTTAACATAATGTTAGAGACCTCTAGGCTGAGCTTTAAGTGAACTTAAGACGAATTCATAGCAAAACCTCGCTCTGAACCACGTTCCCACAGAGGTGGTGAAACAAGAAGAGACCTTCGTCTTGGTCGTGGAGATTGAAGTATGGGCGTTTGAATTTCCTCGTATACTGTTGGCGACATCAAATTTATATCATTCAATGGCAAAAAGGTCGATTTCGTCTTGATTGGCCCTATTTCCTCAGAATCTAACAGCATTTGTCCAATACTAGCAATCTTTAGAGCATCCCAAGTGCCTTCACGTCTAGGGCCTGCTTCCCTTAAGATAGTAACCGCATCTCTCCTTATTTTCTGATCGGGACACGCGTATATCACAACGAAAAGAGAAGGAATAATCCCCGCATCAAAGACAAATGTCTTTAAGAATCGGGGATCGGAAACGAGCTTTTGACTGAGAGAGATTATTTGACGGAATATGGGAAGGAAGTGATCGGAAATCCTGTAATCAAGGAAAACTCCTTGACCCATGAGTCCTATCCCGAGAGCCTTGATCTGAAGAGTGGTTGCAGCAACATAATCTGCTTTGCCCGAAGGAGATTGTGCATAAGAAATGATTGGTTGAAATGCTCTTTGCCAATCTTGAAAGCTAGAACTGAACTTAGGAAACTCGAACCCTGTAAGGATAGGAGATGATGCTTCTGGATGAAGCTTTTGAAGTCTTGAAAAACTGATTGCCAAACCTTGAGGAGAAAGATCTGGTGATGCCAAGCGCCTTTGTAGGTCTGCCCTTGGTATCTTCGGGAGAGAATGGTATAGCACATGTTCTAAATGAACTTCGGCTTCTGCAAGATTGTCAAGTTGTCGAGGAATGTCCGGTTTGGGTATATCGGTTGATATAAGATCAAGGACCTTATCGCTCAATGAATCTGGATCATCTGGTCGTGTCACAATCGCCATAGAAAGGTGGAGATACGCGGTAACAATCTCATTTTCTACCAAATCTGGCGCAGGAGAGCTCAATAGCGGATTGTGGTGAGGATGACTGGAAATTGCTTCATGATGGTGCATCATCTTAAGTGCACTGTAAATGTGCTTGTCGGCCAACTGAGTGTTGCCATCTATCAGATGTTGGAATCAGTCACAGTTCAGCAGAAACTCTTGAAGAGAGAACGGAGCTTACGGAAATTCTCGAAGCAAAATATAATGAGAGACACAAGCAAAGGTATGCGAAGAGAATTTTGACTCGTTCGAATAAGATTACGAAGATACCGAATGGATCTTCCATACTGCTTTAAAGCGTATCGACGGTGCATCTCTACTTGATCGGCTATACCACGAGGCGATTAGCACTAATCATCAAGTAATCCTCGAGACTTACAGATTCTCTTGAAACCAGCTTCACCCTCTTTCGGGTCTATGCATTTCGAGACTTTCATTGCTTTGCTCAAAGCAGCGATTGCGGTGGCAGCATGCCGGACAGACGTATCGGTATGACAAGATTGGAGGATGATGACATTAAAGAGCTTCTTTTTAAACCCTCCGGCGAGTTCAAATACGGTCTCTTTACAGAAGAAATCAAAATATTGAGCCTCTTGTTCATTACCGAAATTCAACACGGAGATACTAGGTGGCATTGAAAATGGTGGAGATTCTATGACTTCTTGAGATATGCCAGTGGATATAGTTGGGCCCATCAGCCAGGCCGGCTTATCCTGAATTTGGTATTAGAATTACCGAATTAGAGAATAGAGTGAAGATATACCTTAGGACTGTACTCGTATCCATCACATTTCCTCCCGAAGTTTATACATCGCATGCACGATGGTTTGGTCTCATCACATTTGACCCTTCGCAGCCTACAATTGAAAGAACTATTAGTAAGTGATTGACTGGTTATCTTTCAACATAAGAAAGTTCAGTATGATGAAAGAAACCACAAACTTCATACTATCAACATCCAATCGATCATGCGGATCAATTGAACATTTCAGTCACCACTTTTACTCACTTGCAAGTGGTACACCCTGTCTTTGACTTCTGCCTACACGCACGTGTCTTCCTAAAAGACAGTGGAGATGGCCCTACTAACGTAATATCTGAAGAGAAACTCATTGCCATCTTGAGAATATGGCAATGATGAGAAGTGAAATGTGAAAATATGAAATAGCCAATTAGAGAAGACGAATTGTATGAAACAATATGCTAGCCTGAGAAACAGGGCTAGGATAGGAGAGAAAGGGAGTAACAGTGAGAGAGGAAGACTGGGGAGATCCGAGACTTCTAAACGCGCGCAAGGTTCAAAGGAGAGTAAGAGATTGAAGTCAGCGTTAGGAGATCCGGCTCCTTGATGAGGAAATCAACTGCGTGTATAAGTCTGCGGCGGTAAAGATAACAGCGGTAAAGATAAAAATGATTCTTCCATGTCTATATAGGGCTGGTGATGGAGATAAAGTACTCCCCGCGGATGTGTATTAAAAGCAGTAATCATAGTGCTCATTGTTGATGATACAAACAAGGTGATGTTGTTGGAGGGTGGATCCCAAGAGATATAATTTTCGATACTATATTTAAAAATAGAAGTGACAGAACTGCAAAGACAAGGTTACAATTGGTTGGATTAATTTCCAATAATTAGTGACCAATATATCTTCCAATCAAAGGAGGGAATTCTATTTCGAAAGCGTTGTAATCCTTGACTTATCCCTAATTAATCCTTGCTCCGATCTTATCTTCTCATCAAATCCCAAGGGTTCCTTAAACGCGCGACGGTGAGGATAGACGATTCCGCGTGGTGTGCGTGCCTTGCATGGGATATTTGCAGAATCCTTCGAGCATCAGTAAGGTTATTATGTGATCTGTGCCGAATCACCCAATACCACGCGATGGGGAAGGGGAAATTAAATCCCATTTCTATTTGAAGATACTCACACACTTCGTCTCGTACTCACTCATGAGAGACGAGGCTGAAGAATCCCTTATTTGGGATTTGGCGCGCCAGGAAGTTGAGAATAATCATGTGTAGACGCAGCAATCATCCGTATTAAGGTGATGGTCAAGGGTTTGGGAAGTCCTTGAAGGATGGAAAGGACCCGAATACGTGCGGGAAATGGCGATACCAGGAGACGGCAGATCTTGCAGGATTTCTTCATATCATTCTTCACTTCACTCACTAAGAATAGAGACCAAATGTATATTACTCCGTATTTCTTTGCATGCCCGGGCAATCCGTAGGGCTTTCCACCTGAGAGTCCCGGGAAAGATTTGGTGCAGTAAAACTTAACGGCTTTCGAACAGGTATGAATAGAGTAAATATATAATGAGGTGATCTATATTAGTACTGTATCTCATTTCCGTTCTCTAAAGTGTCAGCTCCTGCACATCGATCATTGTCGATGTACCACTCCTTCTATATAAGGTTGTCTTCCTTTCTTTATTATTTTCGGTGTGTTGGCCATGGCTACATCTGACACAAACCCACCATGAGTTCCATATGACTTCCTGCCAGTCGACCTAGCAACATCGAGCTCCACAGAGAGAGGAGGAGCAAGTGTTGAAAGTAGTGAAAGAGTCCTGCAATCATCAGAGGTCAATTGATTAGCTATGAAGGAAGCTGACTACGCAGGAGATCAATTGAGAGCCACCCACCTCGCTGCTGCTATCCGAGGATTGGATTCATGTTTGATCACATGATCAAACACGGCGTGAAATAAATCGACCAATGAATGCGCGAAACTCGAGCACAGGCTGCCATCCCATTATGCTCCACTAATAACATGTTTCCATATAACACAGTGAAATTACGAAATTCACACCGAACTTTATTTCGACCTTCTGCGATAGGTGGGCAGGGAGGTAGAGTGTAGAGTGTAGAGTAGACTCTAGAGCGCAAGGACACTTCTTCTCGAGCTAAGACATCAAGACAGCCACCTCACGGTGACTTGGCTAAATCTATTCTATTGCAAAAAGCTGGAAGTTCTTGGAATCATCATTTCGTCCATGCCAAGTCAACTTTTATCTGCCTAGGCATTATGCAAAGTCCACCTGCACCGGTTGTCTGACCAAAGTCGGTTTTCTGTGGTCATTGAAATGACTGAAATGACTGAGATGGCATCGAATGATTCGGTATGTTGGATTGAAACGAATCACTGGGTGGTTATGGTCGGCCAAATTGATGAATTACCTAGGTAGGTAGGTATGAAGAAGGTATGAAGGTATGAAGTATCAGAGAGAAGATGAAAATAATTCATTCATCATCTGAATAATTGCAACAGCGCTGGGGAGGTAAGCGATAGACTTGAGTAGATAACTAATAAGTAGGTACTTTCTTTCTTTTTTTGTATGGCACTGGTACCAGACCTACTAGATAGTACTTGGATGGATATGCATTCATCTATTTTGTTTTATTTTATTTTATTTTGTTTTATTTTACTTTAGTCTGTTCTTTCCTTTTCTATTCTTTTCTTTTCTTGCCTTACCAAGAAATAAAACACGAGGCTTGGATTGAATTTCTTTCAAACCTTCCGGACTCATCGGAACATGTTTTTCTTTCATAGAACACAAGTTTAAGAGCCGAGAGTATTGTTCTCCACAACCTTCTTCTTATTCTATTCCTCAAGTGTACGATACTTACTACTCACGAATCAGATTCAATACTGTACCGTTAGTATGGATGCCACTTTACTCTGCTCTATTGCACGGTACTTGGCTTAACTAAACACCGACGAAAGTTCGTTCCTCGTTCCTCGTTCCTCGTCCCTCGATTCCTCTATTGCTTTTTGCATTCTTGGTGTTATGTCCCAAGACTACTCCGCCTCGTTATCCTTGCTCGCTTTATAAAACTGCATTCCCCGCAAGATCATCATCTAGGGTTCCACCTCCACATCCGCGCCTTCCATCAATACGAGAGATTCCACAGTCTCGTCACTACCTCCCTTGTACAACACAACGAACCGTTACTTTACATTCAATAAACTTCCTCACTCTACCTCTTCATCATAACAACACAACATTTATCTCCATAATCATCATCTTATTATGGTGTTGGTGCCGGTTCCGCTACAATCAAATCGCTCGTTGGCTTAGTTTTTGGGACTCTTGCTCACCCCCAGAAATCAATCTAGTCGCTCAATTGTTCATTGTTGATCTTGATCCTTGGAAAATAGAAGAACGGAAGTTTAGGGGAACATTTCAATCGTTTATTATATCTCAACTTGAATCATCCTCTGGATATAATTTAATTGAAGGGCTTTCTTACTGTCGTTTCCGAGGCTGTATCTGAATATTTCGTCATACTCACCTCTGGTGTGCTTTGGTGTCAAGACGTCATTGACCCCGGCGCTTTTTCAACCTCAACACATATTTAATATTTATTACACAGAAATACACAAACACAAACACCAACCTCTTAATTATGAAGGTCTCGAAGCCTCTATCGACTCTGGCTGCAGCTTTAATAGCTGGGAGTTATGTCGTTAATGCGATAGAAGTTGATCTTGATTCTCCGGGTATATTTCGCCCTCCATGTTAAATATCATATGCTGACTACAAATTCAGATTCTATCAAGTCCGCGGCGAGTTCAATTGCGTACGATATGATGTCCTATTATACAGGAAACCAAACGGGTGGCATACCCGGGAATTTACCGGCTCCATATTATTGGTGGGAGGCCGGAGCAATGTTTGGTTCATTGATTGACTATTGGTATTATACAGGCGATTCGTCGTATAATGATGTTACTACAGAAGCTATGCTGTGGCAGACGGGACCAGATAATGATTATATGACCCCGAATCAAACGAAAACAGAGGGAAATGATGATCAGGGATTCTGGGGGTTGGCGGCCATGTCGGCAGCCGAAGTGAATTTCCCAAACCCTCCCTCTAATAGGCCTCAATGGCTCGCTCTCGCGCAGGCAGTTTTCAATACTCAAGCTCCTCGATGGGACGATAGTACTTGTGCTGGAGGTCTACGATGGCAAATCTTTACTTTCAACAATGGTTACAATTACAAAAATGCGATCTCTAATGGCTGCTTTTTTAATTTGGGTGCGCGGCTTGCCAAATACACTGGCAACGATACATATGCACAGTGGGCAGATAAAACCTGGGATTGGATGGAGCACGTGGGACTTATGGATGAAAATTATTACGTTTACGATGGTTCTGATGATACTCTTAATTGCACCAAGCTCAACCATATACAGTGGACTTATAACGCTGGAGCTTTCCTCCTCGGTGCTGCAAATATGTATAACTATACTAATGGAAGCGATATCTGGCGTGGACGTGTCGAAGGCTTACTAAATGCTACCCATGTGTTCTTCGAGGATAACGTCATGATGGAGGTAGCTTGTGAGAATAACGGAAAATGCAATATTGATCAACAATCATTCAAAGCATACCTTGCTCGCTGGCTAGCTGCTACAACGAAAATGGCACCTTTTACGTATGATGCTGTAATGCAATTACTACGCCCTTCAGCTAAAGGGGCTGCCGCATCATGCGTTGGAGGCGACAACGGGCGCACTTGTGGGCTTAATTGGAGAACGGGGCAATTTGATGGATTTTATGGAGTGGGAGAACAGATGTCAGCCCTAGAGGTCATTCAAAGTAATCTCATTGCGCAGGTTTCAGGACCAGTCACTAATGCCACGGGTGGAACAAGTAAAGGGGATCCGACTGCTGGGTCTGGGAAAAGCCCAAATAGCTATCAGGCGACAAAACCAGTTACAACGGCTGATAGAGTTGGAGCAGGAATCCTTACGACAGTGGTATTGGTGATTCTTCTTGGAAGTATTTGGTGGATGATTGTGGATTAATGAAAGGAGGACTTCCCAGGGTATTCTTGTATATATATATATTGGTATTTGGGATGGACACGAAATCTCCTACAATTACGGGTATTAGATGCGTCGAATTTGGGAATTCTCTGTAATTTTGGGCGAAAGATGGGATACAGACTCGGAATCTTGGAGTTTTTGGGCGTTTAGTAGGAATTGGAGGGGCACAGGTCTGATTGGGGTATCGATCTAATCACGATCTGAATGATAACTGAAGATATTGGGGAAGGAAAATTGCGGCTGCGCATAATACTTACGTTCATGAACTAAGACTAGGAATGGGAAGTAGATGGTAATACTATATGGACGCACTTGGAAGGTATGGGGTTTAATCATCAAATTTGGTTTGGGCATAGTTTGGTGGGATGTGGAGTGAGGGGTAGAAACGAATTTTGTAATCTTTTGGTTCTTATAAGAAAAGAAGTCAAAAGGGAGTTTTCAGATGATGATTTTTTACCCCTCTGATGTGGAATATTCAGAAGTGAATTCTGAGATGGTGAGGATGTGTGAGATGTTTTGGTTGTTGAAAGATGAACATGAAATGATATTCGTGAGAGAAATACTATAGTAGATGGATAGATAGAGTACCCTGAATACTAAATATAAAATGAGGAATACGGAATACTATATTCTTATCTAAGGGCTAGAAGCTAGAATAGAGTAGAGTAGATTCACTATCTTTTATATTCTTCTGCTATACGTTTCTTTCATTTTGATTTTCTGATCTATGGCTTTGGGAATTGGGGATTGGGGATTGAGGGTTGGGGATTGATAGATGGTTCATTTTTGATATGAGTTGAGGGCATGGGTTGAGGGAATGAGTTGAGTTTATGAGAGGTGAGGATGGGGAGATGAGATGATGTGAGATACGATAAGTCTAGAATATAAGTATTTATGTGAGTTGATTGATCTATTGTAGCATCTGTGGTATCTAAAGGATATGCAAGTAGGTAGGCGATTATTGATACTTCTGTATCATAAACTGGGAGTTGTGGTAAGATATGTTTCATGATATATTGCTATGTTATTCTATACGTATTATGCTGTGCTGCGAAATATATGGATGGGGTAGGGGTAGGGATATGGATATGTGAATGTGGGTATGGAGATAGAGATGGAGATGGATGTAGATGTGGATAATGTGATTCGCAACGGTGACTCGAAGAGAATGCTGGGATTCCGTGGAGTGATTTATTCGTGGAATGGTGTGGGGTTATTGTAGAAAGATAGATAGATAGATAGATAGATAGATAGATAGATAGATAAATAGAAATTATTTAGTCAATTTAAGAAATGACCATTTTGACTTGTGTATGGTGTCTTTATTTGTTTGTTTGCTTTTTCTGTTTTGTGATGGGATGGGATGGGATGGGATGGGATAAAAGGGTTCTCTTAAGATATGATATGTACTTGATATGTACTTGATGTGATATTTGATATGATACTTGAATTTGGTGACCTTTTTCGCTTGGATAGTGGGTAACATTACCTTGACGTGCTTGTGTAGGGGTCATGATTACGGAACTCGTGCAGAGATGGATGGGTGTTTTTGTATGTGGGGTAAGAGTTTAAGAAGTTTTTTTCTAGAGGGGGGGAAGGGGTTTGGTGGACAGGATGTTTGAGAGGGGTGCAGGTCGAAAGATGAGTATGAGTCTTGGGGTGTTGATAATGTTGGTATTGTTTTTTTAATGGTGGGCTAGATAGAGTAGAGTGAGATGGTGTAGATAGAGAAGAATAAAAAGGGTGTTGTTGTGATGGCACGACTTGATAAAGTTCACGGCAGTGTGGCGGGATAGGTGGATATATTTAAAGTGCTGAAAACTAAGAAAGGTAATGGGCTGCAGGCTGAGGATGGAGAGACAATAGGATAGGATGATATGTGTGGAGCCGAGGAATGGGAGTGGGGGTGAGGGGTTGAAAGAGGGAGAGAAATATTTCAAAAGATATGTTGTCAGTGGATTTTGATTAACGCAAATGCGTGTTGGGATATGCAGTTCCAAGGCAGCAGCGAGGATGAGCTTATTCATTGCAATGTGTGGCCTCAAACAGCTCATCATTCAAAATATCAAATATGGCAAGTGCATTAAAGATATTGAGGCAAAGATAGCTTCTATTCCCCCATTATACAACCAGTTTCAAGAACCGCTGATATGTTCGTCTATGGTTTATATACATTTCGCTAAAAAGGAGTCCGGGAATAAGACGCTTATATACATTTCCCTAGAAAGAAATCCTAAAGCCAATGTTAGCAAGTCTGCTGCCATTAGATGGGTCACTATGACTTACTTCGCATATGCCATTAGTCCAAGCAGATAGCTTGCAACTTTGAGATACCAAGGACTCTATAACCAGCGATTCTTTTCTCTCTTGCTGCTTGTTCTCTGGCTTCTCGTCTGGCTTGCTTGGCTTGTTGTTTTGCTTTCCTTTCTTCGATGGTGTGCATGGGCCGTCTATGAAAATGCAATATTAGCAGATAATACATGATAGTTTTCATTCATTCCGTGTAATTGACTTGTATCTTAAGAGAATGTATGAAGTGAATTCAACATCTCAAATCATCTGAATGGTTAAGTTGAATCGAGAGATTCAAATGCCATCAATATGAGGTTGCAGTACGAACTATCGGGACCTCGGATAGGGAGAAAGGAGAAGCGAACTTACACATATCCGTACTCGTTAACACGCATGCCCATCAGCTGAGCAATTCTTGCGCTTGGATGTTCCTGGACAGCTTTCCTTTCGTCTGCCGCTATTCTAGCAAGGAGCGTTTGGATGTCATCAGAGGAACCGTTGTTCTCAGCTTCCTCGTCGACTTGGCTTTCATTGTCGGCAACCATTTTTTCTGGTTGTTGATCGGTTGCGAGGACAGGGGTAGGAACAGGGACAGAAACAGCGGCGGCGGCGGCGGCGACTTCTTGCTCATCGAATGCTCCATTAAATTCTGCATCGAAATTATCAGGGAAATCGTTATTTTCAGCAAGTCCTATTTCTTGTTGCTTGGTTGCTTGGGCAAGAGTAGGGGTAGGTGCAGCGGCGGCGACGGAGACTTCTTGCTCATTAAATGCTTCATCAAATTCTGCTTCGAATTCGATAGTAAAGCCGTTGTCTTCGGGGCCCTCGTAGACCTGGATGTTGTTTTCTGGTCGTGCAGACATTGTTGAAATTGGGATATTTGGTATAGAGAGGATATCTAGGATGGGGAGATTGTCTGGTATGGGAAGATAGTCTGAGGTATGGTTTATGTTTGAATACTAGGACCCTGAAAGAGTTTTATTTACAAAATCATATTTCCATCTGAACCAGACGAACAGCCTCGGGACCTATTCTGGTGTAGCTAAACGGAATCAAGCTCATCTTAGCTTCTATCTAGTGCTAATTCAACGTCCTAGAGCAGATTATGAGAGCAATTGATAGCTCGTATGAAGTCATTAATTGGGTGACAAGACTCAATCAGTAATAGAAGAGCTCTCTTGAAGGGTTAACAAGTCAATTCTAGGAAAAAAGTCTAAATCACACGATGGCCTAAGTTTGAGGGGTAGGACATCATAATTTGGCAGAAGAAGCTAAGTGAGCATTGCAAATCGATTTGTAGACGACGCAGAGTGTTTTCTAGGTGACTTGGTTAGATGACAAATATTCTACAGAAACGACTGTTCAGTATATTGTAACTTCCAAATAGTATATTTGATCAACATCTCATCATTAATCACGTACGGAATGTCAAGTTCGATTGAAGTATCAAAAACCGTTGAACTTTCGAACTTTAATTTGAATTTGCACGCCAATTGTTAAATACACGCCATAGGCTGGTACTAGCTCCGAAGCTAGACTCCCTGACTTCGCACACTAAGCCATAGTTCATTCGTTACACCGAATCACACATCTATAAATTTTTTAAAAATGACGGATTATGAGATCTGTATACATGTATTGAATTATTAGATTTTGTTTTAGTCATTCTAGCGGTGGCAGAGTCTACGATTTGGCATGTCATAATTGTCCTGAAGGGATCTTGCATTTCGCTTTCCTTTAGCGAGCATGATAGCACAAAGAATTTTCTCATCCAAAAAAATAGGAGAGAAAAAGAAGTGGAAACAAAAAAATTCGGCTTGGGTGATAGAAATATGATGTGATCCTTAAAGCTGGAAGTATATAATTTTGCTGCTGATAGTCTCCTTTGAACGACCAGCTACTTTCCATTTGTAGAAAGCAAATGACTCGCTAGTATTTTTGATATATATTTAACCAATTAGAGAAAATGTTGCAAAAAAACCCTTCTTCATTGGTACAGATCTACTAATAGCCACTTCAAGAAAGATTACTTCATTAAACTCGGCATATTGTAGAATCTTGAGCAATCTCATAACATAGATGTAGTTATGGTGACGCTAGCTTTTCCTAATTATCAACCAGCCGACTCTTGAAGAGAACCGAGCATTACTTTATGATATCCTATAAATTTCTGCAGAATACATTCTGAAGCGTTTTGGTAGCTTATGGGGACATGAGTCCAGAGGACTCTCCGAGCACATCCGGATTTCGAAATAGTTCAAGACGATGAGCCAACTCGCACCAAGCCATCCTTAAGCCTCTTGAGCCGTGAGAAGAATCCCTGATTCATGTTCTACGAGTAAAAGAGATTGGCAAAATTTCTCAATTTCTCCACTTCCCCAGTCCCAGATCCATGGGTCAGTGAGCAATGATATATTGATTACGTATATCGGGCGTCCCTACAAAACTACAGGGGCGACGTTTGTTCCCTTTCTTCTTGCCGTGCCGCCTGTAGCTGCAATGCCCCCTTCACTTCCTAGCCGTTTTTGGTATGCCATGTTTTAAATAGACTTCTAGAAGGTCAGTAAAATTCTAGAAGGAAACTGAAACATCGTTCTGAAAATCACCTTCTCGGTGGCGTCCAAATTCCTAAGATTTTGCGTTTTGCGTTTTGATCCATACTGCACGAAGCTGGAGTTCTTCACACGACATTTGAGATGTAGATATTGTTCTCGTAGCTAGTAAAATGAAACGATAAATCAGGGGATGGCTTATCTTACACTTTTTATTCTGGCAATGGCTGTTTGGATTTCCATACAATGATATGAAGCAATTTTTTGTAGTAGGCTATGTCAGATGGGGGTCACGCCCCGCCCAGAATATCACGTTCGTTTGTCTTCAACCATCCACAATTTCTTGGATTGAGAAATTTTCTTGCCGCCAAGTAAGAGAATTCGCGTTTCGAAATTATATTGCACACCACAAAGCAAGATATTTATTGACCTTTATCTTTTTCTATGTGGTAGGCTGTCGCTAAGTTCGCCGATGTAGCTACTATCCATAAGATTCACCCTTTTCAGACCTTCATCCCAAACTTAAAGACCAAGGTGGAAACTATTTTTATCTTCCATTCGAACAATGAAATCTTCATACGGGGCTGAAGAGAATGATAGGCAGTGTATCAGAAATATTGAAAGTCAGCTGGGTTTCTATGACGTTTGCAGTTATGGCCCGCCTCCAAGATCTAGTGTAAGATCTTACGACCTAGATTCAGGAATGATATGATATATTGTTGGAAGGGTGGTAAGAATAAGTTATTGAAAATTTTGGCAAATCAGCTTAGAGCATGCGACAACTTAGAAATATGGCTTTGCAGCATCGGGAGGAAAAGTTCGCGATTGCGGATGAGTCAATTTCTATTATTGGTTGAGATGAAACATTAGCCTCAACTGTTAGCTTGAACTAAACCTCCTTCCCCGGATATCCGTGCGACATCTGCCACACTGCCACACTGCCAGATGGTCATGTGATCATCGTAAAAGCTTGGAATCCTAGAAAGTCATGGGAGTGGTTTTCGCATGTTGAAAGTCGAATGTTGGAAGTAATCTGTGAGTTTGAAGTATATTGTATATCCGGACTGTTGGTAATACCTGGCCCTGTTGAAAAATGATCTACGCAAGGATCACGAGAGGTTTTGCATATACGGAGACGGTCCAGCGGCCGAAACATTACGACCTCATAGAATATGGGTTTTCTGCTTACCCCCACATCCAGAGAGACGTTGTGTGTGAATACATTATCATGCCAATGGAACACCAGAAGGATACGAACATCAAATCAGCTGATAGTGACCAGCTGTACGCCAATGGTTTCCTGCAATTAGGTATCTGAGGTTATACAAACTCTACACATTTCGAATCCCTACCCCGCCGACGTGAGACAACACAGCGGGAAAAGCATGTGTAAACATGCAGGCAACTCCTAGAAGAAAACCCCATGCGGACGATACTTAATCGCCCAGACAACCTTTAATAAAGGTGAAATCTCAACAATTTTGGACCTCGCATAGTTGCGATGGTAACAAATTCAAGTCCAGAAATATTCTTAAAGCCCGAAGCTAAGATTATGGGATGTAACGTCATTTCTGCGAGACTAATTATCGCCCACCATCAAACTCGAGGATTGTTTTGTGTGTTCTTTCGATCATTCAGCTACGCACCGAGTTGAAACATTCATTGGGTCGTTTGATTCCCGAAAACGCAAACGAACTCAGTTTGCTGCCGCCACCAGCAATTGCATGACAATATTCTCGTCATCGGGGACTTCGATATTTCAAGATATTGGTATCGGATTGGCAGAGAAATAGTTTCGAAGTTGTGAGTGGAAATGTTTCACGAAAGCGGCTGTGAAACTCACAAAATGTGCCAACGAAAAGCAGCAATATAATGGAATCAGAAATGCCACTATTTTGGCAGGACCCGGTCAGCCTTGCATGATCTACAGCATGGCTGCAATGGCGTTCCGGCTTTTACTTCTTTCACCCAGGTTACCATGTAATATCTGAGAATAGCAAATTTGTTCTCAACTACATTGGTTTGCTCAACGCAATCTTGTGAGTATTGTTTACTATTGTTTGAGTTCAAACTGGTGAAGGAGAGACATATATCTATGGTACATCAAACACGAGGCCAAAGCCATAGCCATGGCCAAGTTATCCATTCTTAGTTTTATTTGAAATTATTGCCTTCATGGCCCTCCAACAGGGTCAGAACTAACGCCGAGCTGAATTCTCAACCTCCAATTTCTTGTAATATCTATGAGCCTTTGAGACTACAGTTCTCTTATAAATTCTCGCTCCCTCTTCGTTAAGTCTCCTCGGATAGCCATAGGTTAATAGTTATACAGCATTTGTTTATCACCTTTGTTACACTTCACAATGGCATGGATGAAGGGACTACTTACTAGAGCGGCTTCGTTGCATGCTTCGTTATCTCAATATTCTACTAATGGTCAGTGATCTATAGCTACTAGAATTGAACTCGCTGACTTTTCTTGTAGGGCTTTCTACATACGGGTGTTTAAATGCCTCCACACTTCCTCCATTCCTGGACGATGGCAGTGTATGTTCACTTGGCGTCAAGTACATAAGTTGATTTCTAGCTAACATCCGCAAAGTCATATTACGGACACCCTTGGGGAAACGCCAAGCCAGGAGCACACCTCCCACCCAATACTGGAAAAACCCGGTACTATGATCTCACAGTATCCAGGTCTATCAAAGCACCAGATGGATATCAGAAGAGTGTTATTCTCATAAATGACCAATTTCCTGGACCGCTTATCGAAGCAAATTGGGGAGACACGATTAGTGTCAGAGTCACTAATAACATTACTGATAATGGAAAAGAAGGGCTGAGTCTTCATTGGCATGGCCAACCGCAGAAGCTGAGTCCTTGGGCGGATGGTGTGCCCTCTGTCTCTCAATGTCCAATTGCTCCTGGAAGTAGTTTCACATATGAGTTTCGAGCGGAATCTTTTGGATCCAGCTGGTATCATTCCCATTTCAGCGCCCAGTACAATGATGGCCTTTATGGGCCATTGGTTATTTATGGGTAAGAGAGCTCACACCAACAATCTTAGTCGCTTACTAATCTTCCAAAGCCCCAATCATGTGGATTATGATATTGATCTTGGTCCTGTCATGCTGGTTCGTTATTTTACCTTCCACCCTTGTTTTTGTACTGATATTTCACAGTCTGACTATCTTCATCAATCATATCGTAGCATGATTGAAGGCGTTGCTACAAAAGTTCCGAATGGTCCAAAATTCCCACATGTTGACAATAACCTAATCAATGGGAAAGGGTCCTTCAATTGCAACTCTACTTTGGGGGGAACTTGCACACCGGATGCGGGGCTCTCCAAATTTAAGTTTACCAAAGGCAAGACGCACCGCCTCCGGCTCATCAACACTGGCAGTGCAGGCACGCAAAAATTCTCAATTGATGGACACCAACTTCAGGTTACAACAGTCGATTATGTTCCAATCGTTCCTTATACGACCAACGTGGTAACTCTTGCAATTGGGCAAAGAGCGGATGTCTTGGTCCAAGCAACGAGAGAATCAACCGATGCTGTCTGGATGCGATCTGACCTAGATGTTCCATGCATGCTCCTGACGTGTACGAACCCTCACGGTTTAGCAGCAATTTATTATGAAAACGCAAATACAACGCTTGCGCCTACAACAACAGGCGTGTCATGGGACAGTAATGATTGTGCTAATGTCAGGCTTCTCACCCGAATGCTGATGACTGGATATGCTGACATAAATCACAGGATCCGTTATCTTTGACGATTCCCTACACTGAAATGAGCCCGCCCGAGAGCCCGTCCATTACGCAGGACATGGAAATTAACGTTAGCGTGAACGGATCTGGCAGTGCCCTTTTCACCGTGAATAATTCGACCTTCCGGGCTGACTACAAGTAAGCTTCACAACGTAATACACCCCTTCATACAATGACTGACCAACCTAGCTCACCTCTCCTTCTACTCGCCAGCCAAGGAACTCCTGTCTCAATACTTCCTCACGATTGGAACATCTACAACTTTTCCAGTAATCCCTCCATCCGCATACAAGTCACGAATATTTGGGATACTCCCCATCCAATGCATCTACACGGGCACGATTTCTTCGTCCTAGCCGAAGGAAGAGGAACTTGGGACGGCACCATCACAAACCCATCTAATCCCGTCCGTCGCGACACAGCACTTATGAGACCCGGCTCGCCATCCGATCCCAGTTTCCTAATAATAGAATTCTTTGCGGATAATCCTGGAGTTTGGCCATTCCATTGTCATACAAGTTCTCATGTTAGCGCAGGGCTTTTGGTTAATATTTTCGAGAGACCAGACTTGGTGGCCGAGGGTAAAGATCAGAGAGGTATGATTCCCCAGGTGGTTAGAGAAACTTGCGATGCTTGGAATGCGTACACTAGTGCTGGAGGTGCAGTTGACGAGATTGATTCGGGATTGCGTCGTCGAAGACATTAAGATGGTAGATAATGGGAGCTTGCGTTTATTTTTTCCAATAATGGCTTACCACGAAGTGTGGTTTGTTTGGCTTTTCTTCGATTCTTAAATGAGGGCGATTTCATGAAATAATGTTACCAGTTGCAATTCAGAAGTATAATGGGTAAAGATAGCTTATTTGAATAGTTTTTTGTATCGTAATTAGAAACATGGCATTTAGGAAGACCACTACTTACTGTCGCTAAAATGTCAATATTTTCCCAGGTTGTTGGATGAAAATAGTGTGTGTTTTGAAATCTTAGAACCGCAAATATAATGTGTTCAATAATCTAAACCGCGGACCAACAACATAATACTGAATACTTATTCATTTTGGACATTAATACGTAGGTTTTGAAGATTACCTCACTGTAATACTGAATCTGTTCAAACGACTTTCCAACCAACTTAGTTCCTGAGTGTATCACAAGAATGGTATTTTCGTCGCAGTCCGCCTGACGAATAGCAATTATTGATCAATTCATTCGGTCATTTTCTCAAAAAAAAAATACAAACGTTGAATATATAAAACGTTCTATGAGAGAAGTTCCCTCATTCTATTCTCCATGCTCATTGCGAACGTATCCCCATTGCCTCATCCAGTTGTTTAAACAATCTTCATCGATCATATCCATACCCTTCAAGGTTGGGCTTCCCGCGACAGCCTTCTCCGTATCAAGCCAGACTTGTGTCCTGCCTTCCTTCTCTTTCTCGACCAGACCCTCATAGAATCCAAGTATTTTAACTGCTGGGTTATCATTTATACTTATATCCTGTGTTCTTGCCGCACTATCACATAGACGTTGTACCCATTCTTCGAATGGTATCGTGGGAAGGTCTAGAATAGATTGTAGTCGAGGAAGAATAGCATCTGAATAAGTTGTTCGCTTTGGATTTACGAGATGATAGACTCTGGGAGATCCAGAAGATGACTCAATTGTTGAATCAAATTTCAGGGTATCGTGATTGGAAGATGTTACAAGTTCGTAAACGACTTTCCCAAGTATATCAACGGGAATCCAGTCAACAGCTTCCAGTGGCCCTAACGACGAGGGTAAAGCTTTCAAATACGTTGAAGACTTCAAAATCAAGGGAAACCATTCTTGTTCGTTCCACTTTCCTTGACTGCTTTTCGGGCCGGCAATTTGGCCCACTCGGTAGATTGAAGCAGGAATATTGGCAACCTTGCATGCAGTAGTGAACAGCCGTTCGGCAATAAATTTTGATTGGCCATAACCTAAGTCTTGCGGAAGTGACCAATTTTCGTAAGGAATCTCAGGGACACGGAGCTTCATCATTATTAGCTCCGCTTCCGACTGCGATGGCGTGGAACAGCCAGAAGAGCTGGGCGTGTTTGATCCAATCACGTCCCAGTTGCCAACAGTGCTAACACTAGAGATGAAGTGAATAGAAGCACCGAATCTTGAATGAGCAGAGAAATCAATCAATTGACGAACACGACGAAGATGTGTTGCACCCATTTGGCTGAGGGACATGTTGAAGTCAACATGCCAAGCATTGTGGATGATGTGCGTTACTTGATTGAGCAGCTCCTTGTACTGGACAAGCTCAATACCTAGCCATGGTTCCGTAGTATCAGCTGCCATGCTGAGAAACTGGACACGGCTAAAATCTTGCGAGAGGCCCTTAGACGAGCTGGAATTATGCTGACGTTTCTCTGAATCTTCGCCTCTATTGAGGCAGTAGACCTTACACGATCTGTCCTCTTCAAGGAGATTACTTAGAATATACGAACCCAATGATCCAGTAGATCCGGTCAATAAGAATACTTTAGACCCAGTGACAGTTTCTGATGGCTTAGCAACAATGGGTAAGTCAAAAGCGAACCGATCGTATTCTGCTTGCATTTCATCATAATAATTTTTGTCTTTGGCAGTACTTGATAGAGCGTATGCTAGTTTTTCTAGAGTTGGATATGCATATATCATTGACGTGGGGATTGAATCTCGTGGAGGGTTTTGTGATTGGAATTCCAAATTCACTGCCCTCGCTATAGATATCACGCCCAGTGAGTCCAGCCCCTTCTCAAAGAAGTTATCAGAGGGAGATAGGTTCTCGAGTCCTTGTATATCCGAGACGACTCGGATGATGATATCTTGTTCGTCGGAACCTGCCCCCTTATTCGCAGAGTTGTTCCCGTTTATATCTTTGTTTTTCGTTCCATGTCCATTAGTTCTTGTTTCATAAAGACTATTAAGCTCTGTCTCATACAGTTTTTCAGCTTGCTTTCGTTGTACTGTACCTTTCCCAGCTCTGGGAAATGGTTTGTCGGGTCTGGTGAAAGCGATGAAGTCCTTGCTCATTATCCGCGCATGTGCGGGACAACTAATGTTTGCATTCCTTATTGCTGGCCATAATTTTTCTAACAGAGCATCCTTGGAGCTCTCGGGATTGGTTGGCTCAATTAGTAAGGACGACTGAAATTTCCTAGTACCATAGACTATGGCAGACTTGACTCTAGGATCAGAGTTCAAAACATTTTCCATGCTAATTGGATTGAACTTCTCTCCTGTAGAATAGACGATAATATCATCAGAACGACCTTCATGTCGCCAGAGATTATTTTTGCTAGGATGTCTCGAAAATAAATCCCGCGATTTGTATTCTGAGAGATCTGGAAAGGTATAAAAAATGCCCTGATAAGCTTCTATAGATGGATCACGAACGATTACAAGCTCATATAGTTCGTCCGAGTGGTGTTTCATTACAACACCAAATGACGTAGAAAAGTCAAAGTAATCCCACTAGTTCATGACAGAGTCAGCAGCCATGCAAAGAACAAAAAACAACAAAACAACAGAAAACAGGGGGAGCTCAGAAAATCTCTAGAAACAAGTTTCGGTGTAGAATGCTTACATTTTCTTTGGGGGGTAAAGCTGCTTGAATATGTCCTGTCTCTGTTGAACCAAACCCCACAAACAGACGTGTGTGTGAATTGATGATATCTCCAGGGCCATTAGGCAATGGGCCACCTCCAGTCATGATATATTTGACAGGATGAAGTTTTTTCAAATATTCAGGGATCTTCGACATTTCCACTAACACGGCAGGGGGGAGATCCGAGACCTGCACTTTACCATGTACATGAACCTCATTTGCTATTTCTGCAGTCAATGGGATAGGCGGTGGAAGCACCGCTATTTGCTTGAAGTATAGAGCAGTCATAATTCTGCAGACGCCCGCGGCATCTGTTTATGATAATGTGTAAGCGATCTCTCCTTCGAATCTCCTTGAAATTGGAAAGCACGTTATAACCATCAAATATGGATTTGGAGTTTTTTCTAGAGCTGAGCCTAAGCAATGAGGAGGGTGAGTACGTACGAAATAATGGGAATGCTAAAAAACACCGTAAACCTCGGAAATAATCAGATGTTGTGGCAGTAGCATAAAGCGAAGTAGCCTTTTGAGAGGCATCTAGACCTGTAATAACACCTTGTGGTATAACGATAGTCTTGGGTGTTCCTGTAGTTCCAGATGTATGCATTGCCGCGAGCGGCTGAAATCTCGCCTCTTCATATGTTGCGGTATACTCATAGTGAGGTACATCAAATCCAGGATGAAAGAAATAATTTAGGGTGGGAACAGCTATGGTTTGAAGGTCGACTTTAGTTTGAATGTCATTAACAATCTTCCGAGATATCGAGGAATCCTTTGCAAATAGGAAATTCTTGCATCTATAATCTTGTAGTAGTTTGGTATGTGCTTCTAGGCTATTCCGTGGCGATGGCACAAAAAGCTATCGCAAGTAAGTCAGTGCGTAACGACGTGTGGAGAGGGTGACAGACCTTGTGTCCAGTTTTGATCGCCGCTATCATCAGGAGTATATACCGCAGATCATGGGGACCGATGTAGGCAATGCAGTCAAAATCTTTGCCAATGCCAGCGTGCTTTTCAACCCAGTTTGACGCGACATCTATGGCTTTGTCTAATTGACTGAATGTGATGTCCTCGAATCCATCACGTGGCTCAGAAGTCAAGGGCATAGAAATGCATACTCGATGAGGCTCATCAATCGCAGTTTGATGTATATAATGAGCAATTAATCGCTTTCCACAATCCCGAGGCAGTTCTGAAATTGCCATGCCTATCGCCATGTCTATTTCAGGTAGGAGAAGATGGTCGAAATGCAACTTGATAAAGGTATTCGGAGAAAGTTAAAACTCGTGTAGTTAGCAAGTTCGGTCTGAATTAGTCCACACATATATAATGTTTAAGTGCATTTCGAAGTGGCGGGCTTCCAAGCGCTTATTATTGTGATTGGCGCTCTCGATCCAAGTGATCTCTCCCTTCAGCAATTAATGTAATGACGGTAAAATTTCCACAAAAGGAGGTTCAAAGACAAGAAAGTTATGTTGGGTAGTTCGTACATGACAGGTTGCTTTAACAACGTGGAAGGCCAGCGAATAGCCATTGTCCGAGGGCTGAGAGTGACTGAAAATTGATATCATCAAACAGTCTCTCAGGCCACCTCCCAAAGGTGATTTGGACAAATTCGGACATTGTTGCATAGGTGCGATTTCATGGGCGTGGGAGAATATTGTAAAGTTGCATCAACTTGCATGACTAGTGAGGCGATAATCGAGTAACACAGCAAACGTGTTCCTGCATCATAAATCGAGATAATTTATGGACATCAATCTCAAACTTCAGGCAATGCAGAATCAGAAAGTTTTAGATGCAGTCACATTCGAGATTTCATCGAGAACGACAATGCAAATGTTATCGTTGATGTTTTCCGGACCTCTGTCGAATGAAGGAAAGAGATCGACTTCAGATAGCCCTATTTGCAAAACAGAGGACCAACTTTCAGGGATAAGAAATGGCCTTGCAGGACTAGCTGAATCGACTGCAGAGCGGCGATCTACATGGGAATCTTCTTGACTCGAATAGCGGGAAAGACTGAAATGCATCTCGGATAAAAATGAGGCAGGAACTAAGATACAAGTCACCAGACAGAAGGCATTCGTCCTGGGACAATTCACGATGCTCGCTTGAAACATGCTGGCAACACGATAGCATAAAGGAATCTTGGACGACGCGAATTTCCTGAAGGACGCGTCTTGGAATCAAAGGAATTTTCATATGGCGACGAGATCATTTGAAGGGAGTACCAGCGATACAAATTCTCATAAGGAATAAAAAGTTTGGAAATAATAATCGAGAGTTCTTATCTCGTGAACGACCTCTTGCATTGTCCTATGTGGTACTGAAAACCAAGTTTGCAAGACAACTGAGCAGCATTGGTGGCTCCTTGAAGCGGCTTGATTAGAATGACGTGTAACAATAGGAGGGTTAGCTGTTATGTTATTCGAGAGTCGAGACTCGATGTGTTCGATATGCTCGAGATAGGTATACCGCACATGTGAAGTGCCATGAGGAGAGCAGGTGGCGCTAACGTTCACCGCCATGTGGCAGTAAATTCAGCCTTCTCAGCTGAGTCCATCGATCTGGTTGACAAATGTTATGGATACCACAAATTACAGAATATCTGGAATTCTTCCAGTTACATGCAGCTCTGAGGCTATAGAAACAGACTTTACCATAAGTGTCTTATAATTCAGCTTCAACCTAACATATGTATATGTAACTCGTGGCTTGCATCGATCGTTCAAGACTTCTTCAATAGGTTTAAGGCAGCTCCTCGCGTATTCTATGGGCAATTGGTCCCAAATAATAATGTCAGAACCTTTGATTATATAGCAAGCTACCAGCTATAAAAGCTGAGGTTGACTGATGGCGATACATTCGTTAATGGCTCCCGAATGAATAGTGTCGTTGGGTCATTCAATATATGACCGATGTATTACAATCAATATTATGCTTGGAAAGATAGAACACATGCAAGATGATCGGTGAGAACGCAAACGTCAGCACTAAGTCTAATGGACATTGCAATCGTCATGCACCAATAACATCCCCGTCGGAACACTATATTCAGCAGCGCCGCAGAAAGTTAAGAAGCTGAGAAGAGAATACATGCCCTTCTAGGAACTGTAATTGGTTCCATGAAAAGTAACTACAATGGATACAATGGATGTCATCGACAATTAAATGCCGGCAGTAAGAGTAAATTGTATCGGCTGGGCTCAATGAGACATGGGGCGGCTACGGGCCCCGGTCCTTGGATTGACGGTGACGTAAATAGACACAGCTCTTCCCGAGTTGTTCTTCCCCTCAGATCTTGGTAATCTTGTAAGCGATTTTTCGTTAACCTGTGTTTGTAAACTTGATGCAAGAATAAAGTCTTTGATGGACTGCATACTGCCACGCAAGAGTTACATCAATGTGGGGGTTTGTGATTTACAAAAGAAATTTATATTCAGTCTGTGTGCCAGAGATCATTGTAACACTGGCAAGCAATATAGTCTATCTTCCTCCCAAATTCATGAGAATTGGGACTGACTAGTCATTTCTTCAAAGATTTCGCACTCACCGTTTTCAAGTGATTTAGAATGAAATTTTTTCGGTGTTCTCTTTTAGTACAAAGCCCAATCTTTTGCCAAATTGAGAAACTTTCCAATTTCAAGTCCCCTTGCTTTTTTGAGTGTGCTAACCCATTTGAATAGTTCAATTCATTTCAATCTTACCATTTGTTTCAGTCCTTCATTCACTTGAAATTCACCGATCCCGAAGATTCGATTCAATCGAAAGTTTCCATCTAGTAGATAAGATCTTGCAGACAAGATTTGTCTATAAAAATGCTCATAGACCATGTTTGTCTAATCGATTGCACTTCCTACAGCCAAACCGCAAACTTATGGCTTGTAGAGGCATTGGTCAACAAGCCGCCATACCTACTCAAAGCTACCATATTCTTCTATTTTCGGACCTGAACGATGGATAGTGAACAAAGTAAGCGTATGCAGGACTGAAGTTATTTGGCTTCTCAGTGGTCCATCTAGCCAGGTGATATCGTTGGACAGGCGACCTCATGAATTATGATTAGAAACGATATGTCTTTTATTCTCGCATTTGAGAGAGGAAGAGAAGAAGAGGAAGAATGTATAAGATTCAGTTCTGGTTCGCGGTCTGGTAAAAGGACTATCACAATGGGTGCATTGGACTCTAAAACGGGTCTCAACTCCACAAACAATATAACTATTTTGAATTCCATTTGATACTTCTGAGAATCTAACATTTTGAATTCCACTGACATTGATCAGGATCGCATCTCCGGTACTATCAAGATTTTACCCATCTAACAATTTCACTAAGCCAAACCAAACCAAACCATATCCATTTTCCATTGCAAAACCCACAGACAAGAACCTCTATCTCAAAACTTAAGACCATTCTCCTCCCATTCCCCCCTCCTATTTTCCCCAGATTCATCTGAAAACCAAGTACAACAGTGCTTTTCCAAATCTTCTATTTAGAGAACCTCAACGGCCTACTTCTCTTCAAAAAAGTATATGGATAGAACAGTAATCGATAATTATGAATACTAAGGGCTTTTGAAGCGACAAGAGTTTGTCCTCAGGCCTGCTAGTATACCCCGAAATACTATCACAACTTGTGAAGACATTTAATAAACAAGTGTGTTTCTAGAAGTACTTATATCGACAGGATGTAGTACGGCTGGCTGTCTCTGGAATGATGCCAATCCGTGGCAAATTTGAGGTGTCTCATACGAGAGCCGCAGACCAAGCCTTAAAATTTCTGACTATGAGGATCTGACCATAATCCATGATTTTCGATCCATCTATGGGCTTTAAGGTCTCGAGTTCTATCAAGCTGTGCATAATCTCTTTCTCCTCTAATATCGAGCTATTCAAGACAGCAGCTGAGTTTCGTCCACGCATCACCATATATCATCGTGATTGACCATATGATTATCGTATCTATCTGCCCGTCTTTGTCCTAAAGAATGAGAATTAGCTTACTACCATAAAGAACCACCACTTCGCTGAAGCTTGTATTGAACGTCTCAACCCACGTATCGAAAAGCTGTATCTGCGGCCCGTTTATTGTCGGGTTTCAGCCCAAACTACTATACACATGACCTTTGAATAACCGACGACAATTTTCCGAACCATATTATCAATAAGAAAAGCAGAACTTACTCGCTTCTTCAGTATCTCTTCTCCACTTTTTGAAATCATGCCAAAACTCCCACACCCTCCCAAACGCCCTCCCTAATCTCGATCGAATTCTCGCCATGGTATTTCTCTTTTGAAATCTCTTTTCTCTCCGATTTTTTGCTACCTGTCCGGCGCATCTCATTGTTCCTAATCAGTGTATAAATTAGAAAATACCCCTTGCACAATAATGAAGTCTTCGCATACCCGATACCTGTAATCCGAAAGTCGAACTCCTAATCGAAGACATTGATGCCACCTCTCACACTCATCAATTGGACAATTGCCAGGAAAGCAAACAAGCAATAGAAACGAGAAATGTGAGAATTAATCAAGCTTTTTCTTTTGCCACTCTTTTCAACGCCACCCACTCGTTAAAATAACGGGGACAGGCACAGAATAAGAGTCAGGAAAGCTTAGCCAAAAATCTGGCTTGATTCGTACAACTGTTATATAAACAACATAGACAGAGGCGTGGCTTCGGTACGATGTAACGGAAGAATCGAACAGTTAAATAAGCTTATTGTAACAGTTAGTGTAACATTGATAAAATAGATAAGGCTGAATCCGACTGTGTCTACCCCGCTAGGTCACAGATAATCGGGCATGCGGTAGAAGAGGGAGGCTTCCTTCTTGCCCAAGTATGCCACGATATTTTGTTAGAAGACCAGCATTGAAAACAGAGAAGAGAACTGGAAAAAGAGAAAGGATCATTCAAAACGAATGATAGATTTGACATCCAATTTTACAGCCCCCTCCATTTATTAAGTATTCCTTCGCAGAGCCTCGGCGATGCACTTCATTCATAATTCCTCTTTTAACTTTTCCAACACCACCAACCCCCACGCCAACGCATAAATCCCATTCAAACGGTTCGAAAACCCATACAAAAATACTCGCGATCGCCTAAGCTACTTCCAAAACACACAATCGGCGTGTAACGTCGTACAAATAAACCCCGTTCGTCCAACCATTTTTACCCTGCCCCATTTAAAAACCAGGGCATTCCAGCACCCGCGCCGCATTTTTGCAGAAGATTTGATTGAAAATCTGTTCTATCGCCGAGTCTATTTAGCCGGCTCGCCAATCAATTTGAATGGTACCGAACTGTCGGGTCGATGGATCGGGCTGTACGCCCTTTGAGTACCGAAAGTCCGGGCTTGTGCTCATGAGCCCTGCTCTTGCCATGAAACAAAATGACATGAAAATGTCTCTGGAACGAGATGAAATTATCAAAATAGGACTATAATACAAAGTAGAAATAAGGGGAAATGTACATCTCAACGGACAACAAGACACTGAGGACTTAAGTAGAGCAACCAAATGAGTACTTTCAATATTTTACTTGACGGCGAAGAGTGAGACGATATCCTTTGTGCTTTCCGCCGAGCCGGCTTGCTCTTGGAAATGAAACATAAGAAGCTTTTATGAGATATATTATATTCGAAGTATTATTACAGCATTCGCGTGTGCATTGTGTCAGGTTCATGCTAACAATCAATAATTAACCCCCACTTGTATGCATTATCATGTAAAAAACAAAAAAACCTCCAAAAACGAGCGCGATAAGCAAATGCCGTGAGAACCGCGGGAGGCCAGGAAGACTTTTACAGTGTGAAGTCAAGCAATCTGACTCTTAACGCCGCAGATATGCCTTGTTATAACCGCTACTCCACAATCCCATCCCTCCGTCCATAATAGCCACTTCCAGTGTTTCCAGTCCTGCCCCTTCCCATTCCAGTCCACCATTTTCATCTCCCTAAATCAAATATCGAATGTCGAAAATCATCAAGATCATAATGTGCTTATAGCATAGTGCCAAAACTGCCATCGGTTGGAATGGCCTTTCTTGGGCTAGACTTCCCATCATCGTCTGTGTTTGGCTTACGATGTCTGAAAGTAAATCCGACGAACAAACTCTTGCTCATAGCATCTTCTCTATCGGCCATATTTTCCAAAGCTGTTTGCTTGTCATGAACTTCTTTATATTTAGCCATATCAGCTTCGTTGCTGAAATCATCAAAGTAGCCGGCATCAGTTTCAGAGTCCAGCTCTGGTACAAATGGAGCACGTTGCGAACGAAGAGTGTTCCAGTCAACCTCGGCAAAGTATTGATGTCCATAGACTTCTGTGATATTGGAGAAACGCTTGACCTTGGATGTAATGCAGCTGTTTCTGTTAGCAAATGTTTGTCTACTATTAAGGAGGATAATTACCTTGTAATGAAGTTCCAAGTACGGTTACTAATAAAGTAATTTGGATCTTCCCAAACCGGTCTCTTTAATACTTCTCTCCAATGCTTCAAATTTTTCCAGGTTTCGTCCACGGTGGCACCAGCAAACGGAGGAAATCCTGTCAAAGCTTCGAAATGCATGCAACCTAAGCTCCAATAGTCAACTGTAAAGTCGTACTCATCTCCTTTCAAGACTTCAGGGGCCATGTAATCAGGCGATCCAACAATCGACTTGGCATAATTAACATCCTTGTTTCTCAAGGATCTGTAGCCTTCTCTACGTTCGGCGACAGTACGTTCTTCGATAGGCTTACCAAAGGGTACATATGTCTCTCCGACCTTTTCAAGCTTCACCCGCATGGACTCAATTTTACCCGGAGCAAGGAATCCTGCAGCAAGTCCAAAATCCGTGAGCTTGACATGTCCTGTCGAATCGATCAAGAAATTCTCAGGCTTGAGATCTCTGTGAATATAACCGAGCTGATGAAGAGCATCTACGCAACAAAACATCTCGGCAATGTAGAATCGAGCATGTCTATTCGCTAGAACACCAGTGTTGTTCAGCAGCGTTCGGAAATCTCCACCTGGGACATATTCCTAGAGATAATTAGCGATCTGCGCAAACATGAAGTGAAACAAAACCCACCATAGCTAGATATATACTCTTCTCATCCTGGAATGAGTAGAGCAATCTAACGAGCCAATCGCTCTTGGCATTCGTCAAGATATCACGTTCTGTAAGAACATGTCTAATCTCGTCTAGCTTGAACAACAGCTTCTTGCTCATAACCTTCAAGGCACAGACTTCCCTAGTATCCTTCTTCTGAGCAAGGAAGACTTGTCCATACCCACCTTGTCCAACTTGTGTTAAAATTTGGAAATCGCCCTGGCGTAGACGAACTCGACGTTTGCGCAAATTGGCACGCTCTCTACCGGCATATTTTGACCAAACTGGAATGTATGTTTCTTCGGGAGTTTCTGGGGGAGCGGGATATTCTGCCTTGAAATGATTGAGTCGATTTTGACGTGATCCGACGTAACTCAAGAGATCATAATAGTAATCGAGAAAATCTGCTTATAATTAGTAGTGCCATGATATGCTAACTGGAATACTCACAAAGCTGAGTCACATTAGCTAGACGTTTCACATTTGGCTTGTGCAAAATCTCCAATTCCTCTGCAGTCAATCCACGTTGCGTGTTGTATTTTCTGGTAGGCGGTGGTGGGATTTCCCGTGTTTGATAGAGCTCCTGGCGTGAAATCGCTGCTTGGTTCAGAGAAGGTGCATCGCGAGCGATTGATGCTGGATTGAGTGATGGAGAATCTGTTTGTCTTGAGGCTTGAGGGGTATTGTTTTCTTTACCTTGTCGTCTTACAGGGCTTCCTGAAGGGATTGATGATTTTTGGATAATACTCTCATCAGTATTCCCGGTAGAATTGTTAAAGTACTCATCGACTGCGTTGGCATTTGCTCCCTTTCCTGGAGACAACGAGTTGCCAATCGGAACGCGACCAGTCTTTGTTGGACTACTCAAATTGGCAGGTGTAAGCTTCATAGCAGTATCGAAAGCTGTAGGTAATTCGTTGGCTCCAGGTGGATTGCGATTCTTGCTTGGACTTCCTTGGGGTGTTGAGACGGGGTTTATGAAGTTGCTTCTATTAACAGGAGTGCTGGGTCGATCACCAAAACTCTCATTTTGACTAGATCGAGTATGCAAAGGTGGTGGGGGAACTGGCAAGATATTATCATGCTTGCCAGCTTGTGCGGAGGGGAACAGATTGGTTATGAAGCTGGACATCGCTCGACTTCTTATCGCGGATTGGTTGTTAAGAAGAATAACTCTGCAAAGTGACAACGCACTTCAGACTAATGAAGGAACGGAGCAATCACAAAACGTAGAGCTCGCAGAAGGTTGTATTAAAAAGAACAAGTGCGAGTGCAAAGTGGCGGGGCTCGAAACGATTGAATATGAAGCGTTGAATGTGAACGTTCTGGCTCCACGATTGCATAGAATCCCCAAAATAAAGTGATCTAAAGTACCTCTTCTTGCATAAGGTAGGTGGGGTCTTGGCAATTGATGTTTATTTGTGGGAAAGAGCGCTTGAGATGGGTTGGGATGGTTGCGCAGAGCAACCAGTAGGTGGGTATGTGTTGATGTAAGACAAACGATGACGTAAGCGACGGATCAAAGATATCGTATTTTCATTGTATGTGTATGCATCTTCAGAGTCGTCATTTCGATTATTGAAAAATACTAGGTAGGTGATATTGAGATGGATAGATGGGAATGTACGATCCTGCCATCAATTCATTATAGCTATTCGACAGCTTGATTCTTCTTTGCTTGATATCCAACATTTCAAAGCGTGCCCTGAGACAAATACCTACCTAGGAAGGTAGATTGGCATTCAAATATCCAAATACATACTAATAACAATCTAAATTCTTCTTCCTCTCTTCCCCGCCACTAGATAAGATCGCTTTCCTTAACTTTATATTATTACTAGGCAATCTGATTCTCGCAAAACGTATAGCACCACCAGCTTCAAAATACAATACAAGCCTCACATTTCGATCGATATCGGTATCACTCACCATGTTCTACAATCTCAATCCCTTTTCAGCTCCCTCCACCACTACCGAAGTCACCGACCTTCTAATTTATCCTATAAAGTCTTGTCGTGGGATCTCAATCAAGTCGTCCCACCTCACCACTCATGGTCTCGACCTTGACAGACGCTGGATGTTCGTTTCTGGCGATGATCACAAATTCATCACAATCCGCGACATTTCCTCTATGACTTTAATTGACACCGCTTTTGCCACAGCCACATCTCCCTCTGAATCTGGCAGTGAAGATGCCGAATATCTGGTCATCAGTATTAGAAACACAGACAAGAAAGTCATGGTTCCCGCACGGCCCACAGAGCAATGGCTGAAAGATAACACAAGCTTGACACAGGTGGAAATTTGGGATTACAAGACAGATGGATATGTATACAAGGATGAGATAAACAGCATATTCAACGAATTCTTTGAGAAGGAAGTTAAGCTGGTATACAAGGGACCAACGCCCAGAATTCTGCGGGGTAATGGAGCACCGGAAATATTAGGAAGAGAGGAGAGCACAAACTTCCCAGATGTGATGCCAGTCTTGATCGCAAATGAAGCTTCTCTTCAAGAGTTAAATCAAAGATTAGCGAAGAAAGGAGCAGATGAGATCACAATTGAAAGATTTCGTCCCAACATAATTGTGAGGGGTAAAGACGAGAAAAACAACGAAGATATTGCACCGGCTGCGTGGACGGAGGATAATTGGAAGCGAGTGAGAATAATCAACCAGCCGAGCTCGGGGCTTGTATCCACAGTAATGGGTTCAAATGGAGTAGACATCGATGTTCAGGCTCGTTGTGCAAGATGCCAAGTTCCAAATGTCAACCCAGAAACTGCGGAGAAGAATAAACACGAGCCATGGGATACATTGGTGAGCTATAGACGTGTAGATGAAGGTATCAAATGGAAACCATGTTTTGGAATGTTGGGGGTACCTAGGTTGGATGGGCCCATTGCTGTGGGGATGAAGTTTGAGGTTCTGGAAACTACAGAAAAGCACAAATATATGAAGGGATTCTAGTGCTTTTCTTTTTGTATTTCAGCAAATCAAAGTCATCACATTTGGTTATCGTCATCATGCCTAGAATGTGATCATTTTCATAGTAAAGCGGCCCAGGTGTCCATCAAATAGCGCTGCTATTGTCCCTTTCACAGCGTTCACAGCGTGGCCTCGTGAGTTCTGAGAGTTTCGATTGCGCTGAGAATGAACGGCTTTGCAATGCTTTGGAGCTTTAAATATATTACTATACCACGCTTATCTTTTCCAGGGGATGCTTTTCAATCCTTGGCCTCTCATCTTTTACCACAATGCCCCTCTTACAATCAAACGTTCGATCCATCTCACTTGTACTCTGCACCCTCTGCCAAAACAACTGAATATCTTTCCAATCCTCTCTCTATCCTCAGTCAATTCTTCCTTTACCACCGACAAATCCCAACCCTCACTTCTTCCACAATATCTGCTAGTCAACCATACAAAGCTTGAGCGTCTTCTAGAACCACTGAGTGAGAAATAAATACTTTCCTTATTCATCAATCATGACTCGGAGCCGGTAAAATAATTGAATGCACCCACAACATACACAACATGATTTTCTAATCCCCAGCTCCGCATAAGCCTGCATGTAACTAGTTACTAGTCACAATCCCTTCCGTAAATTTCCTTGCAAATCCCAAAACTTACAATTCTCGATGTCAACATTCCAACATCTTACGGCGTGGATGGGGGGATGAGACTTGTAAAGGGACAGCAGATAAGGGCGGTTGGTGAATATTTTCGATCATCAGAATTTCACGATGAATGTGCCGGATGTAAAAGGTAAGAAGGGGTTTATTGTACTCAAAGAAATGAGATTAACGAAAATACTCAAAAACGGGTTTACTTACCCATGGACACTATTCAGCAAATACACGCTTTTCTTGCCAAAGAACGCTTCTCTTCCCAAGCATTGACATTTGTAACGGCTATCGATCTATCCATGATGTTATTAAAGTCTGATGATTCGATCACTTGGATGCTCCATTCAATTTGCAATAATGAGCTGGTGTTATCATCCACTATTTCCCTTTCTTGCTAATTCATATAAAAAAGTGCGTCTCGAGTTGCTGTAGCAAATACTGGGAATATTTTTATTTTGATTGTACCGCTTAGAGATCGCTCTCAAATTGTCTAACCATCAAACCTTTCTCGGCAAGAGAGTCCTTGACTTGCTTAACAGTATATTCCCCTCTATGGAACATGCCAGCTCCAAGAGCAGCATCAGTGGAAGTCTTCGAGAAAACTTCTTCAAAATGACCAGGGTTTCCAGCTCCACTAGAAGCAATGACTGGTATGCTCACCGCATTCTTTACCTGGTCAATAAGTTCTAAATCAAAACCGCTATTTGTTCCATCTTTGTCTATACAATTCAAGAGAATTTCGCCCGTTCCCATTGCCTCAACAGCAGTCACAAGCTCAACGACATCCATATCTCGTGTCTCTCGGCCTCCTTTAATCGTGCATGCATACCAGCAATATTCTTCACCATTTGGTCCTGGGTATCTTGTTCCTATAGTGTTGTGTTTCGTTTCTTCAGGTTTCGATACGTAAACCCTCTTTGGATCCACACTCACAACCACTGCTTGGTTGCCATAAGCGCCGGATATTTGCTCTATGGCAGTAGTTCCAGACAGCTTCTTTCCGTTCGAATAATACTCCTCTGCTGCCGTTACAGCGTCAGATCCAATGGATACCTTGTCTGCTCCACTTTGGAAATACATTGTTGCAATTTCCAATGCTGAGATCTTTGTACCATCAGTATCAATGGTGTCTCGAATACCTCCTCCAATTGTTAATGGGACAAAAACACTTTTTGATGTTTGTCGTAATATTTCGAGCATCGGTACATCTGCTACCGGGCAATCTCTAAAACTTGTGATGTTGAGAAATGTAACTTCGTCGGCTCCTTGTTCGTAGTATTTCTTGGCCATCTCAACTGGCTTTCCTAGATTTCGTACATTTCCCCCATCAGTTTTTTCTCGCACATCGTACTGGTCACCCTTTGTCACCACTAAATCTCCTTGGTCATTTGTTCGCACATCCAAACATGCGATAACTCTTCTAGTCAAGCCTTCTTTGGCAGCGACCAAGCCTTCAACTGCGCTACTATTGTTGTCTCCGTCCAAGAAAGCTTTAATCACTCTGAGTCCAGCAACTCCACTCTTTTCTGGGTGAAATTGTGTTGCCAGTATGTTTCCCTTTGCAATCGCTCCAACAAACTCTTCGGCCCCATAGCGTGCGGTTGCGACAGTCCAACCTTGGCTTTCCAATTCTCCTTGCTTATATGGGACTTTGTACGAATGGACGTAATAATACTTCGAGCTTGGTCTCAATCCGAAAACCTCCTTGCCCGATGTGTTCGCGCTGTTCCATCCAATGTGTGGTACTGATTTCGAGCTATCGTCGAACCGATCGAGAGTCGCCTTAACATACCCAAGCCCAGGAACTGCTGGGTTTTCCGCAGACCCCTCAAATAATGCCTGTAATCCAACACAGATACCCATGAAAGGTTTCCCTGAATCAATGTGTTTTTGTATCGCTGGAAGGTATCCGGCTTTTGAGAATTGTGTCATGCAGTGACCGAAATGGCCAACTCCAGGAAGAATGAGTTTCTAAATTAAAATTTATTAGAAAGAGTAGCCGATGTGAAAGAACACACTTAAATTCGCAAGCACAAACTCAAGTAATTGAAGGAACCTACATCTGCCTTTGGCACATCTTCTGGAGACCTTATCCATTCAATAGTGTAGCCAACCTTCTCGATAGCATTCGCCAAGCTACGCACATTTCCAGCAACGTAATCAAGGAGATAGACTTTTGACATGTTGATATATAAGTTTATAGAACGACTTATAATCAGAAGAATCAATAATTACTACAGTGAAGATGGTAGGTGAGTCATGTAGATGTTGTATAAAATTGGTGTTGAGACTGCCCCGCCTACAAAATATTCTGCCATCAGCTTCACCGCTCTGAATATGCGGCCGCGTCGGATTTGACACTAGCCCCATTCCTATTCGATTTGCTGGTAAGCTTAAGGTTACTTAACTTCATCTCTTTTAACATGCAACTTGATATTCTTACATGTTTATCGCTTGTGATCATGTGAGTTTTATCGGTCGTTGACCATAGTCTTATATTTGAATTGCCTTTATAGTTGCTTCGCCTAACCGTCGATATCATCCGTGGTCACGAATCGTCAGGCATTTTTTAATCTTCGACAACGCCTTAAATCATAATACAACTCTATATCCGCATGTGCCCACGGTTACGAGCTTGACATGATCTCTCCTCAGAGTCCAGGAAAACGGCGTAATTACTGCTATTTAGTTGTTCACCCACAACGTTACAACCTCGGAGATCGGATATTTGAACGACCCATTATGCTTTCCACCAGCCAATGTTTGATCAGATCTGATCTGCCCTTGCGAAGGTCCGGCAGGGTAACGTGATGATATTAGAGCAAGTTTATCACTTCGCTTTCTATAAATAGTTGCTTTTTGCAGCATCTCCCATAGTAGTAATATTTTCTCTAGCCTTACGCGTCAGGAAAAACTTAATTACAAGACAGTCTAGCAGAAGCGAGCCCCTTTAACGTTCATCTTTGGGAAGAAGTGAATTACTCATTCATATACCAACAGGTCCATCGTACCTTTTCTTCTCCTGTATGGCTTCTTATTCGGAACTTGGCAACCATAATTCTCCTGCATCGTGGTTATCTCGACTTTCTTACGATAACAGCACATACCCACAACCCCCGGTATCGATTCACCAAGAACGTTCGCCCTTGCCCAAGAGTTTTGATAGGCCGGGCAGCTAGACTAGATACAAATTCTCAGCATTCCAAAGGAGTTTAATCTTCAATAAAGATACCATTTCTCAAGGTGTTTAAAGGCTTTGGTTGTTCTCTCCAATCTAACTTTCTGATTGATAATCTGTATCTTGGATTAATAGGAATTTTGGGTCATGGCGGCGTATGGAACTTGTGTGATTTTTCTGTAACAGATGAATATTTTAGCATGGGACACTTGATATTTTGCGATATCACTATATTGCAATTCCGGACTCATAAACAGCTCACTGCTTTCATCAGACTTCGAAATAGCGCATTCATAGCATGAGTAGGAAGTGAGATCTACCCACAACCTAATTCACCGAATCCGTACTCAACAATGGCACACAAAGTCTCCTTAGCATACCCCTTTCTCGAAAATCAGTAGTCGATCAACACCTCAGCATCACCAACTAAAACATCTTCACTCGTATCATTTTTGGGTTTCTTCATTGGGAGACAATTAAAACCGTCGTGCAAATCAGAAGACCATCATAAGCTCTCACTTCTTCCACACCATTGGTTCTTTTTAACTCCCCACTATCGTTAAAGATAACCACAAACCAAGCATTTTCCCCGCAGCAGTTGCTATCCGTGTCTCAAGTCGTTGGGCTTGTTCTTCGATAGATAAATCTGGATCTACGACTCCACCAAAAGGATTATGCTAAAGATCAATCCTCATGAGCGTTAATGAGCGAGCAACAGAAAAAAGTGCTCTGCGAAGGATGAGACTTGGCGTGGTGAAATTATGTGATTGTCATGTCCAATGAGGAGGTGGGGTGTAGATTGCTGGGACATCATTGGACAAATTTGGTGTTTGCTTAGTCTCTGTACAATATTGATCTTCCTTTTTTTGGTGACAATGAGAAGATTAGATATCTCATGTATAAATATCACTTTGCTAATGAGAGATTGTGGTTCTGAGTCACATTTTCGTCAGCAATCAATGAATGGCCAAAGGCATCTATGCATCTATCTATCTCACCCCGCACTCCCTTCCTTCGTTCCTCGATCACCGATAAGACGTGCGACTACCTGGTATTTCGTCTTATTTTGCTTGTATTTTCAATCTTCGCTGCTTAATTATTGAACCAATCTATCGAACTCTGTAGACCCAGGAAATCCCCAGATCGAATTGTCTGATAAGAAACTAGTGAGTGGTAACCACGCAGTTGTAGCATTGAACCGTCTATAAGAAGACATCCGCACCACAATTTCGGTGACGTTCATTCAACAACCTCAAGTTTTACAATTATGGATTCTTCTGTAATCCATCCTTCAATAGTCAATGTTGGCACAAATTCATACCTCCTTGGCCATGGCGTGTCCACAGATATGAATGGTGAAACTACTGAAGGCCAGGTGCCGCTAACCATTCTTTCAATTGATGACGGTCACATCACCCAATCATGGTTGGATTCTAAATATGAGGAATTCTCCAGGAAAGACGATGTATGGTGTGATGCTTTTGCTCGTACTGTTTTTGCACAGGAGTCTCCTGGAGTATTACGCCTCATAGCCAACTCTGGCGAATCAAAAATCCTCGGATCGAAATCTTTCGAATATCAAGGCTTTCTTCCTGAAGGTCCTTATATTTTGAGTGGTTCGACAATCCATCGCATCTATAAGCTGTACCCAGACCCTCTCGGCGCATTTGTTTGTGGTGTTATAACTACTGCCCCAGGTAGCAATCGGTATGATTACATGCCTAACATTTAACTCTCAATACTAATGTCATTTTTCAGCTACCAAAGAATACCTATGAATTATATCCCAGTTCCATCTCGGCTCTACTCTCCGCCATTTCATCTTCAGCCTCTCTTAGGTAAACGCATAGCGGTAAAAGATATCATTGACCTTGAAGGTGTCAAGACTACTGTTTGCAGCAAAGCTTATGAAGCCCTCCGAGATGTATCAAGCAATACAGCTCCGTCAATACAAAAACTCATCGATGAGGGAGCTGTGATCATTGGAAAGGTCAAGACAACTCCTTTTTCATCAGGAATGGGCCCAAGGGATTGGGTAGATTATCAAGCGCCATTTAATCCTCGAGGTTGTGGTTATCTAGATACTTCATGTAGCAGTGCCGGAAGTGGAGCTGCACTTGCTGGATATGAGTGGTTAGACTTTACTATTGGCTCAGACTGTGAGTATGAGACTCCACGGAAATATTCGCCAACTGACTGGTATAATAGCGCTCGGAAGTATGGTCAGTCCTGCGGCGGACAATGGACTCTTTGGAATCAGGCCCACACACGGTCGTATCTCTTGCGAAGGTCTTGTTCCAGTGTCATCGTAAGTCATCTTATACGATTACAAGGAGAATTTCGATTAATAATATAGACATCTTGATACACCTGGCATTTTCAGTCGGGACATATCAGATTTCAGTGCTGCCACGAAGTTATGGCTCGGAGCATCTGATGGTTCTGATCCAAAACTTTCTTCTGTGGTAATATGCACCCTATGCAGTCTGAAACTCTGGCTGAAATGTTCTCATACAGATGCCCGCTAAATTGACAATCCTGTCGGAAAGATACGAGAATCTAGCTCCAGAGATGAAAAAAGTGATGGAAGATTTCATTCAAGATTTCGAGAAGGCTACCAAGCTTCATCGCAAGACCACTACTATGGATGAGCTGTGGAAGTCACATGCACCAGAAACCTCGCCTAAAAAGACATTTGCGGAGACATTTCAAACAGTAAGTAGAATTATTACCAAAATGTATCTTGTATTTTCTCTCTAATTGCAGTGTTTAGACATTGGCACATATCCAACTTTATGGACACTACAACAACACCGTTTCTTTTCGAGAAGAATACAAGAAACTTTTTGGCACAGAGCCGTATGCAGAGCCATTGCTCCGTTACAAATGGTACTTTGTTTTTCCTAGGTATCAACATCCAATGCTAACAAACCAACAGGGAGCTAGGTGCGAAGCTAACACAAGATCAACTCATTACAGCTTTGGAAGAGAAAGAACTATTTTCTAATTTTCTCAAAGAGCATCTTTTCAATGATGGTGGAGTCATGCTATTGCCTTGTGCTCTACCAGATGTCCCTTATCGTGATGGGTATTTTGGGTCAGTCCAAACTTTCTCAATCGATGAGATTCCAGTATTAATTCCGGAGTAGTTCTGTAGAAGAATCAGGCGCGCCATGGCAAGGGTTCAACGTCCCTATCACTGTATTCTCATCACTTGGTGGAGGACCAGCAGTATCAATCCCTGGTATTTCCTGTCTCGAAAATCAAGATATCTAAACTGTGCTAATGGGAATAACACAGTGGGACAACGACCTTACGATTCCAAAATTACGCGAGCGAAAGAATACCAACCGGTTGGCTTGATGCTATTAGGTGCTCCAGGTGAGATAATAAAGATAGCAGATTGTTGAAATGATATCTAACATCTTCAGGAACGGATGAGTATCTTATCGACCTGGTAAAACATGTGCTGGTGGCAACTAATCGACCACTTGCTGTCAAGACGGGCAAGGTGGCATTTTGAGATTTGGTGAATTGGACACTCATCCCCTAGACATTTCTATTTCTCGCTCAAAATTTTCATTCGGGAAGAACTACTTTGTTCCCAATTACCAAACTGGTATTCTTGTTATACACAGTTCTCATATCCCCCTCATATTCTCACTATTGAGCCTGGGGAGGAAATTCATGCACCTTCATATGGCTCTCTCTCTTTCTTTCTTTTCTCTTTCTTCACTAGGCAAACTTACCATCTACATATGTATTCATTCAATAAAACACCTCGTCAATACATAGGTATAAAAAATTACTTGTGGAATCCTGGATATACATATTTATATATACATCAACCCGTTCCAAATAAATCAATCTATTATAACAAAAATTGAGAATTGGGAATCCCACGTATCCAAGAATCCAAGAATGAGATTTCTTTCCATTTCGTTTGGTTGTTTGTTTGCGTATTGTATTGACATTGTATTCAACGGGGTACGATAGGGTAGAATAGGGCAGGATAAAGTATAGTAAACTCGAATAGATCGGGTTTCAATCATCTAGATTGTGAGCATGAATATAGATTAGAATGCGAGTTGAGAATAAAATGAAATGAAATGAAATGAAATGAAGAATTTGAAATCTCAGAGGTGTCAGATTAGAGTGGATTTGAGATTTTTGGACGGAGAGGATTTTTTGGGTACCAAGGGCGGGGGAGGTAGGTAAGGATATGATGAGATGATTTCTACGTATTGGGTTGGATTGGATTGGATGACTTGAATGGTTGATCGATCAACAAATCGATCAAAAAGAAAAGAAAAAAAAAAGATATAAAATTACTAACAATTTCTTTTTATTAACCTCCTAGATCGAACTAAGTTACAACAAAAAAGAGAGAAGACAAGATGGATAGAATGGAAAGAAACCATCGACCTACTCCACCCATCTCAAAAACGATTAAACAAACACTCATTCCAGCTATGCAAGATTTGAAGTTTAAATAGAATTTATACCCTGTATCCCCATATTCCACAAATTCGTATTAGAATCTTGCAATCCCAATGAAGGATATACTTTATTTATCAAATGGACGATAATGAAATAATATATCTAACGCATAACTAAACGCCCTACAAACACCCTTCCTATAAACACCACAAACACCCGAAACCGAACCATCTCTTAATCCTGTAGCGCCATGCTACCAAGCTAAGCGAATAATAAAAGCATTGAAGATCTACAGCACCCTCACCACGAGAACGTCATAAGTGCAGGATTCAAAGCAAGAGGTAAAAGTAAATGACTCCCCGCAACAGTAGCCATAGGTAAAATTGCCACAAAATCCTGAATGCGCCAATCGTACGGGATAAAAGGTGCAGTGGCCAGGATAACAATAACTGTTATACCCACGAGAGAAAATATCATGGAGTATTTGAAATTCTTCAAGACCTTTGGGACTTCCATGAAGAAATTACTGAATTCCAATTCTTTGGCTGTGGATCCCCAGTTCATATCGATTTCGAACATGTGCGAGAGGAGGGCTTGGGAAACGTGGAGTGAGAGGCCACCGAGGAAGATCGCCAACATTAATGTCCATTTGAAATTCTCGTACAAGGAGAACCCGAGACTGCGCTCGCCGGCTCGATAGCGCATTCCTGCTAGTGCGATGTTTCCAAGACCGTTGAATACGATAACGATGGAGAACCAGACCTTCCAGGAATCGATATAGTATTTGTCAAGGCATCCGTTGAACCATCCGATAGCGAAGTAGTTGGCTGTGGTTAAGATCCAGGCAGCTCCAATAGCGTAATATGTACCGATGTATGAGATAATTGTGATCTTTGAGGTGAATCGAATGTTGGAGAACAAGAATTTTCGGAAGAGGGGAGTAAATGGTCCTTTGCGGAACCACATACGTAATGGATGGAAGAGAAGCTCGTTGCAACCATATGCGTACTTCTCCCATCTAGCAAGTTCATCATAAACGGTCAATGACACACCCTCTTTAAATCCATCACCAGCCCATGCAGCCAAGCGAATGATATACCCATTAACTTGAAGACGAAGAGACATATCGAAATCTTCAGAAACGTGAGATTCCGACCAGAACTTTTCATATTCATCCTCATCCACATACGAAACCTGCTGAATGGCTGACCAGCGCAAAATAGCATTGTGACCAACAAATGGAGCGACATCTCCATTCGAAACAGTATATCTGATAGCAGTGTAAATCAAGTTCGTGAAGAAAGTGATACCGTTTTCGAAATAAGTGTTGACAACCTGCATAACACCAGAGGAGAATTGCATGATCCCAACTTCAGGAGACATTTCCATCTCAGTGCAGGCATCTAATAAACAATCCGTGGGGACACGAGTATCAGAATCGACTAAACCATGTTAGATGAGCCTCTTTAATAAGATTCATAAAAACTTACTCAACAAGATGTAGTCGCCAATGCGAATATTTCCATCTGCCCATGCACGGCCATTATCTTCTAAAGCTTCTGTCAAACATCTTCCATATGCTTGTGCTTCATCCGCTTGAGTCCAATCCAGAGGTCTTTGAATCAAAGCTAACTTTTCCTCCACCATACAAGAGATATGAAGTCCAAAGTTCATGTTAGAAGCCTATAAATTATCGTTAGCAGAAGTCATAGATTTTGAGCGAATTCACTGCAACAAATAATGACATCAACGGAGTGATCGTGCCTTACTTTCTTGACTATTTAAGTATCAGCGAAGGCGCTTCAAATATTCTCAAGCAGAAACTTACATTTTCCTTTTCTGATGAAGTTGTCTCCATGTTTTGGACGAGCAACCCATCCAATACTATGATCAGCATAAAAGTCAATCCTAGCTTGTCGGTCCTTCGCACTGAGAATTCGAAGACCATCATCGTTGATGAACATGTTGGCTGAACCACCTTGTAATTCATACGTGGAAATTGCTTGCTTTATTGATTTCACAGTGGGTGCAATAACGGAATCCAGCCCCTCTTTATAGACAGGACACTGTATTGTGATGTGTGGAAAATCCGATTTGAGAATACGTGGTGGTGCTATGGCGGAGTAAAACTTGGAGTTGGCTTTCATTTGTCGTACGGGTCCGAAGAGCTGAGCCAGACATCCGACGATGGCTTGGGCAAAGAAAAGAGTGAAAAAAATCTGAATGGGGGTTAAAATGAGGAGTGCAAAACGTGTGTAATTTTTATCGACACTGGTCTCGATGGCTATTTGACGCACGCCAAGACCCAGAGTTGTGATAATCAAGATGAGGGTAAGAGTAACCAGAATTGTGTTTTGCAAGTGTAGTGCACGCGTTTGTGGAAGAGGTCGGCCGGTTTCTGCATCAAGTTCCACGCTGGTAACATCTGCGTTTTTCTTCTCTTCCTCCGTTTCTTCCTCGAGCTTCCATACCAGTTGCATTAATTCTGATTGAATACTCTTTGCTCGTTCGATTATACTTAATGCATCATCATCCCACACAACTAGCAAAGCCTCAGATGCAATAAATGCAGCAAATTGGTGTTTCCTCGCGCGGGGTAAATCTTCCATGGCTGGTAAAATCTGTATCCTGAGACCATCCATAAGCGGGACGTCGATAGCCTCTGGCGAGCAATCTAGGAAAGTTTTGATAACTCGAGAATTTACTGTCATTGCGCACTGTGAAAGTCAGCGATTTATGAGTTTGAATGAATTTTCAAAGTTCCTTACATGAACGTTAAGACTTGCACATGCCGTAGCAAAGGAAGATCTTTCTAATTGTGACGGGCAAGCCAGATATGTATCTCTTCCCCTTCTAAGTAAAACCCCTTCAGATTCGCCACTGTCATCACTGACCCAGAGATTTGCGCATTGTTGTTGGTGGAGATAGTTGACCATAACCTCGTGTTTTATACCACTCATTAAGTTTGAGCCAGAATTTGATCGATTCGAGGAGGAAGTTCTTGTCGAAGATTGAGAAGCAAGTTGGTTATTCAGAGGTTGAAGCAGCGTCGAATTGTTGCCTATTTGTGGAATCATGGAAGGAGCTTGCTTCTCGTTGATGGTTGAAGATCCCGCGCCAGTCTGCTGCTCAGGCTTTTTCGGTTTGAAATAGTTTCCTAAACCCATCTTGGTGATGTCCTTGGGATTCAAATGAAGATGTTGAGAATTCTTGTCGGGGATTTTGCGATTGACTCTGGAAGGAAGATTCTACAATTGTTGTTAAGTCTGACCTCGACGTTACAGAAACGTGGAAAGTTGTTACTTTGTGATACGAGTGACTGTTTATCTTATCAGAAAAAAATTCTCCCACAAGGCTCCTGCATCTGACTAGGAACACTTCGAAATGTGAATACGTACAAAGAGTGTGTCAAGAGTTTTCGGGGACCTAAAGACCGTCTCATGAACTTTGTGAATGCCCTTGTGCAATTACACTGGTATAACGAAGGTGAGATAATAAAAGAATGAGGATTGAAGGGCTGAGACACCTGTTCACAGTAGATCAATGTTGGAACGACAAATTCAAAGAGGAGAGAAAGAGAGATTTAAACTTCTGATCACTATCGAATATAGTCACAAACTTTTTGGATTGAAAGATCTGAACTTGCGCGAATCTGTCTGGTACGGTTCTTAGCAGAGATCTAGTTCCTGGAGAAGTCTTATCTGTTCTTTGAGTACCAGATCTAGATGATACTAAATCATGAAGAGCAGTAGATTCTGTGGGAGCGACTGTCAAGAAATTCTACATGCGATGATTTAGCTCACACTTTGAGGAAGTGTTAGAGTCAAAGGTCTGTCTAGTAGCTCGTGATAGAGTTCAGTTCCTCGGGTCTCTTCACGCACTTGTGTGGTCAATATGAAATATTTTTCTCCGACTAAGAAACACAATACTACTTACTACCCAGGTGGTCAATATCTGTAACTTTTAGTTGTAAGGATGCCACGCCGTGCTATGCTGTGTGACCAAATGAAGTTGTTAATTGGCAATATTCTGGTATACCTTCTACCGGGGAATCATTTGAATTTGCTTGTGAAGTTAATTGGTAGTCCTTTCAAAGGCGTTGCTGGTTGACTTCATTTTGAATCCCGTATACCAGCACAATACTTAGTTACTCTTACATAAGTAATTGAATGAATTCCTTTGCCTGTATTTCTGGGCATTTGAGTATGAGAGCTCGTCACGTTGATGTAGATCCAAGGACTATATTTTAAGAAGTGACCAGTGATCTACTTACTGTCTGTCAATAATTGACAGTGTATATTAGTGATAGTGGTATCATTTGTCGATCAAATTGATGATAAGATGTCGAGAAAGACCAGAATCTCGTGGTATGTGGTGGTTTAGTAAAGAAAAGTGGAATCCGAACGGAGGCTTATTGAAAGATGAACTAAGAAATCCAAGAGATCTAGCGCATCTCTTGGCATTCAGACCGTTGACTACTACCTACCTAGGCATGCATGCATAACATCAACGACTGTGTGATATTGTATGATTCTATTGGTAAGCCAAGCTTACCTAGTGTATCTTACATAGTTGTTGCCATTGTGTCTGGTATTTGATATGTTATGGATATAGTCGATGATCATTCGATCCCAGTGAAGACTGAAATTATCCCGGAGAGATAGAGGGGATTGGGGATTGGAGAGATGAAGAATTGGAAAAATGGGGAGATAGAGGGATAGATGCTCCCTAAATGGTGGAGAAAATCGAATCCTTTCAATATCAAAAAAGACACCACACAGTATTCTAGGTATCCCGTAAAATCTATCCTATCGACCTATAGCATAAGGGAGAAAAGAAAACGAAACCCTACCTGCATACAAACAACCTCTGAAATATTCCTCGCAACATGATATCTACAGTTTGTATTCCCATTAAAACGTGGCGGAAGACCCTGGAAGGGATTGAAAAGATCTTCTCAACTTCTACTTCGTTTGTTGTTATCTATCCGGTTTCTGTTTGTCTGCTTGTTCTATAGTTAGGAGATGGACGGAGTATTGCATGAGGAATATTATATACATAGCTTGTTGCCGATACAAACGCGTGGATTGCTCTTAATATTACCAAGAGGTCCCATATAGTACTAAGCTTTCGTCGCACCCAAATAATTCATTAATGTCCGCCCCAAACTTTCTTGTCTATCCCTAGCTATGTACGGGCATGAGAATTTGAAATTCCATGAGAAATACTGGGTAGATAGCGAAGAATAAGATATTGAAATCTTTCTCCTTCACTTTGGCAAGAACTTCATTGCCGCCCGGAATATGTACCGCGGAATTCATCGAGCCCAAAGCATATGTATACCATCCATCCTGTAGAGCCACATCTATTTAAAGCCATACTTCGCACTTTACACGCACAGACAGATCTCGATATCGGTCTCTGGCTCTAGAATACTCACCACAGATGAAACTTCAATCGCTCAGTATCCAAACTGTCAGAAGCCACGAGGTTGTAGAAAGTTTAAAGATCAATTCACCATTTCGTAAGTAGTTCAAGCTCTAGGATTTAGTAGTTGATCTTCTCAATAGTTACTTCTAGCCACTAAAACCGACTAATCCGGATCAGGTACAGAATTCTACGGAGTAGTCAACTCTCCAGAGAATATCGATAAGCATGTAGATAATTTACCAGCTAACTGGATTGTACTAACATCGCTCCACTTTAACTTTCCATCCAAGTTAATAGAAGCAACGCCTCTTCTTTGGAGCTCTAGCTCTCTGTCCTCCTTTCAAGTTCTCGATTCTCAATTCTCATCCACAACTATTCGCTTCTTTTCCTCTCCAATATCGATGCGCACACCAGATATACTAGATCTATCACACTAATGCAGGTACATATATTCTCGCTACAAAAATCCCATTCTCAATCCTTGGCACTCACACCAACAGAAACAACCAATCCACGTGAAAGTATCCATCCAAAGTTCCAGATTTCCGATCTTCGCCGCCATAAGATCTCATCCAAACTTTCACTTAACAGAGAGAAGATACGAATTGGCATAAACTGGAGCTGAGCGACATTTCCCGAATTTCAGAAGTTAAAGTTCGCACGATAAGTTCATAGGCCGACGCAGATGAATAACGGTGGAGGCTTGGAGGCTTTATCCGTTCTTATTCTTATACGATGCAGTGACGTATCCCTAGGTAGGTGAGTAGATAGGTCGGTATCATCTTGCAGTGAGTACATAATGAGATGGGTACTAAGAATTCTCTCTATCACCTGCCTAGATATGATAATATCTATTGATATTTCCATCGTATTCATACCGCATGAGTAATTTGAAAATTTAGTACAAAGTATTATCACAAAAATGAATGCAAAACTAACCTCTCACTTCAGTTCCCTCGTTTCCTGGAGAGTGTTAAAGTAAGACGAAAAATATTAGAATTTCTGAAAACTTGAGGTTTGTAGTTGGGTTGGGTTTCGTGTCATGTATTACCGACTCTGGTGTTTGAACTTGTAATACCACGTGAAGTAGGTGGTGCAGGTAGTTCAGGTGGCTCCAGTAGGCAGAGCCCGGGTGTCTGTTGCATGGGAAAGATGTTATTGCACACATGCATCTCCAGATGTTCTGTCGTTATGTCAATCTTGCTATTGAGATGGAGAAATATTCTACTTTCAATTCCAGTCCCCTTTAGAGAACAACTGTCCGGTTGTATGGGTTCAAAATATAATTCAATCCCCTAATCCTATCACCAACTTTCATCAACAGGGAATCCTGCAAGTTCCAACTCCAACTTCACTCCCCATTCAAACACAACACAACTCATCACAACACAACATCACATCACACCACAAATCCAGCTCCCATATCAGCCCTGCACATCGTACTACATCTAATACCACAAACCACTCCCACTCCCATAAACATAAACATTCATTTACACATCTCCTTCCCTCTCCCACCAACCCCTCCACACACAATCCAATCCAGTTCAATCCAATCCAATGAATCTATCCTTCCTTCCTTCCGTACAACTCTCCCAACACCTCCAATGCCCACACATTCGATCTCATGGCCACGCCGCTGTTCCCCCGATTTGTTGTGGAGATGTGATATGCTATGCTATACGCCTCCTTACTATATCTACATCTCACAAGAAGTGAAAAGTGAAGTCAAAAAAAAATTAAAAAAAAAATTAAAAAAAAATTAAAAATTGCCGAGATGAGATGAGATGGGTAAGAACTGACTGAATTTACTTACTTAGTCGTTTTGGTTGTCTTGAATTGGGGTCTAGAGGTGGAAAGGTTCATTGGATATATAAAAGAATGAAGAAATAAAAGGAGTAACCATCCTATGATTAATAATGATACATATGTTTATATTCTTTACTGGTCAGAATATATATATATCATCTCATATCCATTCATAATTTATACCGTAGTTTATACGAGTCCTCCCAGATATCGACACATATTCTCGACGAGGCGCGGCGAAAAGTTACCGAGCGAATCGATGGATGGTTTGAAATTGCGTTTGTAAAATGTAATGTAATGAATGTGATTGTAGGATATGATTTAATTTGATTTGTACAGTGAGATGAGATTTTTTGTTTGTTGTTTCGTTGTAATGCTTCCTTTATTTTATGTAAATATAAAATCATATTATATCATAATCATCATACGTTTGTTACAATATACGATCCGCAAAGATCCCCCCCCTCCCTTCTCCTTTCTCGCTCTCAGAAACGAATCATATATATATAATATAACACAATTCCTCCATTCGTCTCCCCTCCCTCGCCTGTCGCTTGAAGATCGATCTACCTCCCTTCCATGACACATCCACACATATCAATCATCTTCACCAGAAGAAAAGCCTTTCTCTCCGTCACACATCATAAGCGATGCGGATTTCAATACACAATCCATGATCTGAACTCAAGGACTAACCGGATAGTTAAGATAATTAATGATGATAAGAAATTGTATTGTATGAGCGTGATTTTGTTGATGATAACTTCTACCTTCTACCTTCTACCTTCTAACTTTTGACTTGCTGTTGTGCTTTTGTTGTGTGTATATTAAGTATACTAGGTAGGTATGGGATATGGAATATGTGATGATGCCTGTAGTTGGTTGATGGATGGGTAGATGGATGGATAGATATGTGTTTGTAAATTTTTATCTATTTATCTAATTGTCGATATGATAACTAACTTCATACTGTCGAGGTAGAGACAAACAAACAAACGAAAAAAGAGGAAAAACTTCGAGTTCACAGCTTAAAAGTCCAAAATTTCGTTCTGAGGTTTCGAAGTGTAGGAGTGCGAATGGAGATGCGAAGGAGAAGAAAAAGACAAAGAAGAAAGGGAATGAAAAATTGCAATCTCGTAGTGTACTTTCACTATCCTCATTCCTTCTCCGCATTGTCAAATTTTACATAATATTCGCGTTCGATGGATGGATGGATAGATCGATAGTTTGTATATATATATATATACAAACTAACACACACAAACCAAATGTTCCAAACTCCTCAAAACCCGATGTTGTGGATAGATAGATAGATAGATAGATAGATAGATAATCTAGACCAGATTCAAAGGAATAAAAACTTCTTCTCCTTCATTTAGTGAGAAGGAAGGAGAAATGCTAATCTTATCTGATCTGATTTGGAAATGAAGATGGCGATAGAAAGAAAAAAAGGGAAAAAGGGGAAATAGGATTATGGAAGGATATCTACTGTGTTATATTGTGAGATAGATTGTAATTTGAGATTTGAGATTTAAGGTTCATGGAATATATGCTGACGAGGGATTTTCTGAGGGGATAGATGGGGGGTGGCTGATATTGATATTGATTTGGTGTGATATTAATATTGACATCGATATCGAAGACGGATCGTTATGAGGGTGGGAAATGAATTGGAGATAGATGGATAGATATAGATACACACGTATAGCGAGCAGAGGGTGGAGAGGACCGAGTGTATCTTTTTTCTTTTTCTGCACGGGATTTTATTCGAGTAGGTGGGTGCGTGGAGGCTCATTTTATATGTGGTGTATACGAGAAATTGGGGAGGTTCACGGATAGATAGGGGAATCAGTTGAGGGAGGGTCTAAATGGAGGGTTTCTTGATCTTGATTCGGGAATTGGGGGTGGAGTTTTTAAAGGCGAAGGGGATCTTATCGTTTGAATTGGCGGGATGAAGTTTGAAGCGGGTGGTTTTGATTTCGGGGAATTGTTGAAAAGGGATGGGATGGGATGAAATAGATATTGATATTCTTACGATTCGCCATATGAAAGAAAACAAGCGAGGAAAGTTTTTAGGGCGGGATTTATCTTTCTATCTATCTAGGTAGGTATATATGTATGTATGTATCTTGATAATAAGTCAACAAGTAAATAAATCAGTGAAATATTTACTCGTATAATATAAGATAACCAAAGTAATACCTACCTACCTCCGAACATTTACATTTACATTTACATTTACAAATTTCTATTCATTCTTCAGCTCTCCCATATCTCATATCCTACCCGTATCAAAAGCTCAACAAACCTTTTCATTTCATTTCTTTTTTTTTTTTTCATTCGTCTATCCATCCAAATCCGATGTTTGGATAGTTGTATCGTCCGAGCCACGGGTGGCTAGGAGGCTCAAGGGAGGTAGGGACTCGATTTCAGGGTGCGATCAGATATTTTTGTTGGTCTGGGCGTATGGTGTGGCGCTAGGTATTTATTGGAAGACTCGGGAGCTGGGTGGGAAGTCAGAGTTAGATGTCAATGCTATTTTTATTTATTCATATCTTGGGTGAGTGGGTGGGATTTGATATGAATTGTGTATTTATAGTCGGTAGGTAGATGGGTAGGTAGGTGGAGGTCACAGCTATATCGATCGGTACGAGAGCGAGCGAAGGAGTGTAAATGGAAGAAAGAAAGAAAATGAATGAGAAGGATCTTCAAACTCAAACTCAAGATTCATATCTTTATAATTTTATGGTTTGGATGATAGAATCATCGTCATCTATCCTATCTGCGTTGAAAGGTTTGACGTGTAGAAATCTCAACTTGAACTCAAATACTCAAATCGATCAATACCTACCATCCCATCCAATACGCGGTTAACTTTATTACAGGAACAAATCTCGAAGTGAAGACCTTGAATCCGCTCGGTTCTGAGACTTTGTTTTGGCTTGGATGATGATAATAATAAAATTGGGTCCTTGGTTCGTTCGTCGGAGAATAAAATTGTATGATTTTCATGATTTTCGTGATTTTCGATCTTGGTCGATTAAGGTTATTAGGTGGTGATGAAGATTTACTGCAGGGTTAGGTTAAGTTACATTAAATGTTATTTGTTCTATGTTCTATATTCCATATTTTATATTTTATATCATCAATCGAGCAGAGCGAGAAAGCCTCCACGGCAGTGGCTCCCAGAGGGCCAGCGGAGCGTCATTACATTGTTAGATATTATTCAAATGAATATTGGTAGGTAGGTAGGCTGATATCCAGGATACTGGTAGATGATGGGAAATACCATAAGCGGAGGGAGGGAGTGATTGAAGAAACTGAGTTGATAGATTGATTGGTAGTGTTTAAAAGGGGTCAGTTAGAGTTCAGTTCGCCAGATAAGAATTTGCTTGGCTAGGTAGGCATTTATGGATGATATAATGAATGGATGAATGTTTATATATACATACTCGTTTGTTTTGGTGGTCCAATGGCAATGAATGAATGTATGGGATAAGTGATCGACGCGGGAAGCTGCATGCGAATGAGGGGCGGGATGTGGGATTGGGAGGTGTGAAATCAATTGAGGTTTGATATGGTTATGAGACTATGAGGTTATGAGGTACTAATATAGGTAGCTGGAGAGACTGAGTTTCTTCCATTGTCTGTAGGTAAGTAAGTAGTAAGTAAGTAAGTAAGTAAGTAAGTAAGTACAAAGTCGGCTTTTCTTGTTGTCATTTTTTTTAACGAGATGTGAGCCAAGATATAAGAAGTTCTTATCGGAGGGATGATATGGAATGGAAAGGTTGAAGTACTATATAGAGACTAGGTAGATACTAGAGAGGTAGTAGACAAACTCTTCAAAGTCAAAGTCAACCATTGGAAATTTGAAGCATCTATCTACATCTAATCTAATTGAGTCTTGATAAACTTCTCTGGTGGAGAAAGCTTTGTGATTGCTAGGTGTGACATGATTGAATGAAGCTTTTCTTTGGGGGATGGTAGATAACCTCAGGACCTTGATTTAAACAATTGATGTACAAGAAGGGAAATGTTATTCATTTTAGATTGAGAGTAACAGTAATAAGTATCTAGTTACCTTGGATGCTCGGTGTTGAATGATTGATTTATTGGGTAGCAATTAATATTGAAGAAGGGTAGGTACATGAGTATTATGAGGTCTGATATTGTGAGGTCTGATATTGTACTGTACCGTGCAACATCACACGTCAGACAGATATCAACACATATGAATCTGTACTGTAGGTAACCATCTCTGCTACATTCAGCCGTCGTACGTACTGTACCTACTACCTTGATCTCTTCTTAGCTTTCCAGTAAATTTCCACATGTTCACATTGTGACTCACTTGGCCATATATCATGATTAGTTCAATTAAGTGGCATTTTCCAATGGTATGTATGATGTTTATGATATATCTATGAAATCTATGAGATTTATGATATCTATAATATCTATAATATCTATAATATCTATAATATCTATAATATCTATGATATCTACCCAGTTGAGCAACACACAGGAATTTTCTCTTCCCTTTTGGGTTTGTGCTTTATCTGCTTTTCCCCGCCTTTCCTTTTTGGGTAACAGCTGTGGACCAAGCTAGATACTTTAGATCCTTGAGATCCTTGAGATCCTTTAGTTACCCCACGGGCCTAGAAATATCCACTTTGAGAGTGACCACACCATGCCAATGCCTTGCTCTGCCTCAGTTCTTCAAAGTCTTCAAAGTCTTCAAATCATCTTTTCCATCTTTTCCATCTTTTTAGTGCGCACTACTCTAAACTGCTCTTATCACCAAAGAAAATTATGAGAAAAAATAGCCTTTGGTCCGCTATGGTCTTCACACTATCTCTTTTTCTCACTAGTTATCAAAGCTACATGTCAACTAATGCAAGGTCCAGATGAAGCTGGATGAATCCAAGAGCTTTCGTCAATTATCGATCCAATCATTCCCCATTATCATTCAGTCATCGTTCCCTTTCCCTCTTCTTTCTCAAGGACATGCTTGAAGTAAAGCGGAAGCCAAGGAACTATACCATAGGAAGAATATCCTTCGCTTTCCCTTAATATAGCTTGGCCCCAAGATATTTCTCTCTCTCCATATCTTTCAATCTCTATTTCTGTATCCTCTTCATTCCTTTTTTCTATACATCTTCTACTACTCTCAGTCTTGATCACCTTCGTTTCTGATAGTAATCAGTCCAATTGTATTAGGATCATCACTGCAATCTTCCTTTCAATCTCATAATCTTAATAATTCACGACTAAATCTGCTCCATCCCCTGGTGCACAAGATGGATCAGCAACCTACATTTAGAGGTCATGCACCTCAAACTTCCAATGTCACAACACCAAGACCTGGAACACCTGAAAGCAGAAATCCATTCGGTGGTGACGATAGCATTCAACCTTCTCCATCTCAGGAAAGAGTGGCCAATCCTTTCGCTTCTCCATTCGCTTCAAGACCTGGCTCTACTTTTGGTGCATCATCTTCGATAGGAAGGACATATGGTACACGATACTTTCACTCGAGAAGAGTAAAGAAGGGAGAAGTTGATCAGCCTTGGAAAGCCAATAAAGATCCAAAGGAAAAATGGGTTACAATCATTCCAATCATTGGCATGCTCATAGGTTTGGGAATTGCGGGGTACTTAGTTTATGATGGAATAGCTTCAGTCACCCATCACAAATACTGTCCCGTTATGAGTGATGATTTCTCAAGTGGTTCACTTAATACCGATATTTGGACTCAGGAGGCAGAAGTTGGTGGCTTTGGGTATGTTCTTCTTAGTAGATTTTGATGATAATTTACTAACTTACACTTTCCAGTAATGGAGAGTTTGAACAAACTACACTCGACGATGAAAATGTATTCATCAAGGATGGAACGCTCATCATTAGACCCACATTACAAGATGCAAAACTCATCGAATCAAATACGGTTATCAATCTGACATCTGATGGAACATGTTCATCCGATGTTCTCACCAATTGTGTTTCGGTCACCAATACTACCGCCGGTACAATCATCCAACCTGTCAAATCTGGAAGGATCAATACCAAGAAAGGTGCAACTATCAAATATGGACGTGTCGAAGTGACTGCCAAGTTACCTGCTGGTGATTGGTTATGGCCCGCGATTTGGTTATTGCCAGTTGACAACACTTATGGAGCTTGGCCTGCATCTGGAGAAATTGACATTGTTGAATCCCGAGGAAACAACCATACCTATGCACAAGGAGGAAATAACATCATCTCATCTACTCTTCATTGGGGACCCGATTCTGCTAATGACGGTTACTGGAGAACAAATGTCAAGCGTACTGCACTCCATAGCACTTACTCTGATGGATTCCATACATTTGGTCTTGAGTGGTCTGAAAAGTACCTCTACACCTACATCGACTCTAAATTACTTCAAGTACTTTATAATACATTCAGTGAACCACTCTGGCAACGTGGTGATTTCCCTGATTCCAATAGCAACGGAACTAGAATTACAGATGTTTGGTCTCAAACCGGTCGTGACAACACACCTTTCGATACGAGATTTTACCTCATTCTTAATGTTGCTGTTGGTGGTACCAATGGATGGTTTGCTGATGGCAAGAGTGGAAAGCCTTGGATTGATGCTTCTGCTACGGCCAAGAATGATTTCTGGAATGCGAGAGATAGTTGGTATCCTACTTGGACTGCCAATGATAACCAAGGCCAAATGGAGGTTAAAAAAGTAGAAATCTGGCAACAATGTGATGGAACTGAGGACCTTTAAATTTTTCGCGTTGAAGGAGAGGGGCTAGATCGGTGTAATGAATAGTTGTAGAATATAACTGGCGCATGGGGATGGATATATCGTCTTTGATTTATGACGATAAAGAGATTCGGATGGAATTTATATGGTCAAATTCTTTCTTGCCTTCTCTCTCAAATATTTTTCATTCGGGGTAGATTAATAGTATAATTGTTATTTAATTCAAGTGTAACATAGTTTATCAGTACGTGCACCATATCAGTGCGTGCACCACTTTCACCTCAATTTACACTCTTCAATTTCAACACACGATTTATCAACAATACAACATACAATCAGATAATCAAGAAGCCCGTATACTCCTTGCCATTAAAGCTATCAACAAAAACAAAAAACTCTCGATTCGAAAAACTGCTAAGCTATATAATATCACACATACAACACTTATTCGAAGAATGAATAGAACAACTCCTGCCACTAAATTGTAATCACAAAATCTTAAACTTACCGAAATAGAAGAGTAAGTAATTATTTCATATATTCTTGATATAAATTCAAAAGATTTTCCCCCTAAACTTAAGAAAGTAGAAAATATGGTGAATTATATTCTTGAATTGAGAGGTGGAAAAGCAGTCGGAAAGCTTTAGGCGTATCAATTTGTAAAGTGTTATAAAGAATTAAAGATACATTTTAGTTATGTTTATAACTTTCAAAGAGCTCTTTGCGAAGATCCTAAACTCATTGAAGAATAGTTTCGATTGGTTGTGAATATACAAGCGAAATACAGTATTTTGGATAGCGATTTCTACAATTTCGATGAAACAGGCTTTATAATAGGGATTATATATGTAACAATAGTTATTACTAGTGTTAAGAAATATAATAAATATAAATCAGTATAGTTAGGTAATCGAGAATGAACTACAGCAATAATATGTGGAAATGGGAAGGGTGAAACTATTCCCCTATTTCTAGTGGTTCAAGGACAGGTTCATCTTTCCAATTAATATATCGAAATTGATCTTCCTGTAGAATGGGCTATTAAATCTATATCTAATGAATAAACAAATAATGAGATAAATTTAGAATGGTTGAAATACTTCAATAAATATATTAAGAATCAAAGAAAGAGCAAATATCGAATGTTAGTATTAGATAGGTATAAAAGCCACAAATCAATAGCTTTTCAAGTATACTACAAAGAGAACAATATTATATATTTATATTTACCAATATATTCAAATCATTTAATTTAGCCACTTGATATTGGTTGTTTTGATAATCTGAAATATTCATATAGTAATCAAATTGATAATTTTATTAAGATATATATCAATCATATTTTAAAGGTTGAATTCTTTATAGCTTTTAAAGCTGTATATAAAGAATCGATTATTAGTCAGAATATGAAATCAGGGTTTCAAAAAGCAGGTTTAATACTATTTAATCCTGAAGCTATTCTCTCGAAATTAGATATTCGAATTCATATACTTACTCCTCTCCCTTTCGATTTAAATCAATGGATCTCTCAAACCCCTTGTAATCTAACTGAAGCTTTTTTTTAATCAATATTAATTAAATCTCGAATAAGTTATTATCAATTAAGTTTCTCTATATTTATATTTGAGATTATATTAGTTTTAATTAAGGGTATAGAGTAATTAGCTTATGAAAATATACTTTTGTATATAGAGAATTGTATACTTTGAAAAGCAAATATAATATTAAGCAAATATCGATGTGTTGAAAAAACTTAATTATATTAAAGAGAAGTATTTATTGGATAAAAGGCTTTAGATATATTATTTTAATAAAAAATTGATATTCAGATTTAATGTGATGAGTATCAAAAAGAGGGGAATTCTAATAGGAAAGTATTTTCTAGTAGATATTATAATAAATATGGAAAGATAGGATATAATATAAAAACTTGTCAAAATAATGTAATAGATTCTAAATTATTAGAATTTTTATAGTTTTAATTAATTGATTAAGTTGTTATTAAATAATATGGGTTTGAAAGTGTAAATTGAGGTGAAAGTGGTGTATGTACTGATATGGTGCACATACTGATAAACTATATTAAATCAAATTCCTTTCTATATAAGTTGAAAATGTGTATGTATGTTGATTGGTATGGTGTGTGATTTTCTCTTTTCCTCTTTTCCTCTACCTACTCATATCATACTTGTATTCACCTCGTCTTATTTCATCTTACATGCATGCATGTACATGTATATATATATGCATATATGTATACTCCACAACCCCACAGTCCCTCATCTCCTACCCATCCCCACTCACTTTCTCGTTTACCTTGTATCAATTACACTCTTCCTCCTCTCCCCTCGGCTTTCTTGATCACGATCGTGAGGTTGAGTTTTTGTTGGGTGCCGGTACGCGTATGAGTATAAGTAAAATTCTAAGTTCACGTCTAATTCTAATTCTAATTCTGATTCTCATTCCAATTAAAAGTCCAGATTTGTATCCATAAACTTTCCCGGTTCGAAATATACCTGTATTCTGTATTTTCAGTTGCTTTCCTCATGGCTTAAAAAAAAAAAAAAAGAAAAAAAAAAAGAAAAAAAAAGAAAAACACGTCTTCAGTATCTATCTTGTCGTCGTCAATTCCTCTTTCTTTCGAATCGTACATAAGGGTTACATATTTTATTTTGTTTTCTTTTCTTTTTTCTCTGATTTGCTTTGCTGTGCTAATCCAGCAAGCGAGGTTGGGAACTTTTACCTACGCTGTTTTGATCGAGGTTTCGAATGTTACCATCCATGTAAATGAAGCAAGTCTTTTGCTTGAATAGCTTTGAGACTGAATATCCATGCTCGCAGTGATAATAAATTCATCTTCGGGACCTGAAAGATACATCTCTAAATCATTGACCAAAATTCTCGAGATGTACTGCTCGGATTCCATTTCTTTGAGTTCTGGTGTGTTCCCGTCTCGGATTCTTCACATCGTCGGTCGGTAGAATTCTCCTATCTGTACTGGCCGGATTGTCGATATTTCTGAGCGCGAGTGATATATATCGTTTCAGTCACGGGGTACTTGATTCCAGCCGGGAGTGAGTTTCATTTCTCTGATTGTTTGAGACAAACTTTCCGTGCTTGTATTTTTTCTCTTCGATTGCGGGCTAAATCCCATTGCATTGGTTAATTCTTCGTCCGATGTTTCTCGCGTGATTTCTGAGCGTATGGTTAGAAGATCTGGTAGAGGTTTGTTGATCCTAAAGATTACTGCCTCTCTGATAAGTCATTCATTAACCATGGTGAACATGTTCTTCTATCGGTCGGTGGTGGAAGAACTTTCTCTCCATTGATCAATGTAATCCGATTGTTGATTCTGGCCAAATATTTTCAAGTATTGGGAAGGATAGAAAGTGTGAAGATATCCTTAGAGTAATAGGAACCTGGTAGATCATCCGAGGTTGTTGTTACCAGTTGTGACAGAGATGATGGGAAAATACTTTCGTATGTATCGTTGCTAATTGGCTGGCTTCATATATACGTGTGATTGTACTGAGTGTAGCATTTGAAGATAATCCAACTATGATCACCCAGCGCATACCTTTTATTTGAAACAAAAGAGGCAAACTCTATCCTAGATTTATGTTCAGCAGTCTGCGAATCATTGGAACGAGATATTCAAGAATACCCACACGCCAAATCATGTGTTCAAAACCACACCTCTGATAAATAGACAAGTCAGCAATCACCTACCTTTCGTAGCTAGATCTGTACATCATTGGAGCGCCTAGAGTAGGATTTCCCGTATATAAGACATTCTATAATAACAATAAAACGAAACAGATTATGTTCACTTGCTTGCAAGATAATCACCAAGACTATCTATCCGAACACCAAATTCCCGAGCAAAGCTCTTCCGAACACCTCGTCGTCTCTTCGACAACTTTCAAACTTTCCGAAGTAATTCCAAAGCATATCAAATAGCATACAAAACAGAAGGCTCAATCTTTATTTTTTTTTCTTTTTCTTTTTTTTCTTTTGCAAAACTTCAACTATTTCATCTGTTTTCATCGGCACTGTAGTACTGCACATGTACATGCTTGTTGGTATCCACATCGTAGCAGTGATGTGTTTGTTATCCAGCTGTGATATAGGGGGACCAATTTGAATTCACAAGTTCCCTCTCAGCTGAAAATAGTAGCAATAAAGCGATTATGAGGCTGATAAATTGCTTTCAGGAGACTCGTTGGCTGTGAAGAATGACGTATATCGCCAACTTCTTCCTTTCCTCATACTTGTCAATCGTTAGGGTTGAGACAAAACAGGGCACTCTTAGAACTTCAAGCTTATCGTAGAAGTGACGCATTGTCATAGCATTCATCCTGAGTTCTTGGAAAGAAGTCTTTCTGGGCTTGCGATAAATTAGAAACGAGTATGGATAGATTTGGATAAATTATAGCATCACGATTTGTCATACTGAGAAGATTGGTGATGGCGGGCCCTGCAAGTCTTCGTAGAAGGAGCAAATCAGTATATCCCAATCTACTCAAAGCAAATAATGATACTAAATGATCGAGATCAGATAGACCTGCAAGGGCAATCACTTAGCCTTGATCCTGATCTCGTCAATACAATTTTCAAACCAACACCCGGAGGCTCACTGATTCACAGCAACATCATACATATTCTTTGGTAGCTTGATCAACGAACCTGTCCAGATTTATTCCGGTGAAAAGTTCAAAATCAGCCACCCCCTTGCCAGGCCGAGGGTAGGAAAGAATGGTTTATTGATGTGCATCGGTGGCCCTTACAGTTATGATAACATCAAAAATGAGGAATTCCCCCCAGATCGGAGACTGAATCGTTGGATCCTTTAATTCGATACTGTATCTTAATGAAAGTCACAATTTTGTTATCTTGATGGCTTCTGATCACATTTGAGGTAGATTCCACAACATTTAGCTCTGGGATTAAAGTGGGGCGAGCGAGATTTATCATACTCCGCAATTCACGTAGACCGTTGGGCTCTCACTCTATACATCCGGTGATCCGGTAGTGATCACAATGTATGTGGAGACAAGCTTTGCCGAAATGCGGTACCACGAACTTATGGGGAGAGGATCACCATCCTTCATCCTTCATCCCACATCACTTTATCTTTCCTCAATGACAGAGATAATTGCACCAGCATAAGCTGCCATTTTGAACTATTGATATTAAGAGTTCCGGAGAGATGCCCTGAGAAATCTAGGTAGTGAACAGTAATCAGCATCCAAAAGTCATCTTTGTGATTGATTATTGAAACTTCTATTTGAACTTCATACTGATGAACATGTGAAACGAGATGTAAGCAAACTGGGTTCTACAGGTATAATACTAATCATTTGCCAGAAATCATACTCAAAAATGATTCATTACCATTCAATACATATTATCAATCAAAGGATTGATGACTTTTCAAGATAAGCGAGTTAGAAAAACTTATTCAATAACCAACACCTACCTCAGATACCGCATGTTGCCATTACACCACAGCTTAAACAGGAAGCTTTAAAATTAGCAATTGTTCAGCTGTCGTTAAAATATTGAAGCGGCGTCGATAAGTTTATTTATGTCGAAATGAAGTGAAATGGTGAAATAAAACAACAGAATGTGCCAACGTTGTATCACTTTCCGGTGATTGTTGACTATTGCATGTCGCGATCTGTTGCAAGAGCTCCAGATTTCATAACTTCCAACCACTCCGGATCGATGGCCTCTTCATTGAGATATGGTGATATATCAGCACCTTTTGTACGATTGGAAATTGTAAAACCAAGTCCAAGGTATGCCCATCTTCATCTAGGTGAGTACTTGAATAGCTCGCTTATGACGGGTTGTAATGTCAAGGTCACTTACGGGTTATGTTTATTTTGGTATGTTATGTTATAATCTTCGTATCTTGGGTCCTCGATCACCTCCATGTAATGCAGGGAGCTGCCGGGCCAGACCGCATTTACGCGTCCTGTCTCATTATCTTTTCATAATTAGTAACTGAGGGATAAGCGATAGACATGAGGCTTTACTTTTATACCAAGAACGACAACCTGAGCCTGAGCTCCAAACAGTTTTCTTCATGAACTCTTGCGTGTGTGCATTGAAAAGATCTGTCATATCTTGCTTTGGAGCGATAGACTTGATAAATTCTCTCTGCATCTTTTTGATGAATTTGATAGCATAGTTAGCTACCTCGCCAAGAGGCCCCAAGACAGATCCATTTGAAATGGGCCATGTTGGTCCAATGAAAGTAATGAAATTGGGCATATCCGGTACCGCCAGACCTAAGATTCGTCAGCCAATACCTTTCTAGCACAAGCGAGTAGAATGGATTTGACTTACCAAGATATGACTCTGGAATCGTCTTCCATTTTTCTCGAAGGTCAACTCCATTTTGACCTATTACTGGGAAGCGAGGGCGATAGGAGACATCAAATCCTGTGGCACATATTATTGTATCCACTTTACATTTCTGACCTTCACTATCAATAACAGAGTTTTCCGTAATTTCCTCGACTGCAGAAAAGTGAACATCTACATTCTGCTCTTGAATTGCAATCATATAAGGATCGCCTATATCATTAGCCTGATCCCGTTGATGATAGAGAGCACTCACCAGGAGTAATCCTGCGACAACCAAGAGAGAAATTAGGAGTCAAGCCTTCAAGCAGCCTTTTGTCTTTGATAATTTCGCCCATTCGTGCCCCAAACAATCTTCGAGCATCCTTCTGAGCCGAGCTGTCCTCGAGGAATAAATCCCAAAAGCCATTTATCCTATTCTCTAAGTACTTTGTATGTTCCAAAAGCGCAGGCAAGTCGTTCCTGAACTTTTCACGATCCGCTGGAGTGTATTCTTTACTTCTTCCATCGTTTCCAGCGACGGAGATAAACCAGACAGGAGTACGTACGTAAACATCGATGTGCTTAACATGAGGTTGCATCGTAGGCAATGTCTGAATCGAAGAAGCTCCGGAGCCAATGATTGCTACGGATTCATCCTTCCATTGTTCTTCCTGATATTCATCTGGCCATCTTGCCGTATCTATCTCTGGTTAGCTTTGATTTATGAACCAAAAGGCAACTATCAACACACGAATAACTTTTCCTTTGAACTTCTCAATACCCTTGATATCCGGCCATTTAGGATTATTCAATATGCCTGTAGCATGTAGTAACAGGTTACACGTCTCCTCGAATTGCTTCTCGCCATATTCTGACGTCTGCTTCATCTTGACAGTCCATTTTCCAGTCTCCTCGTCCCAAAAACAACCGACTATCTCAGTATTGAAGGTCATATATTTCTTAAGATCGAAAACTTTGCAGACCTTATCCAGATAATTCCAGATATCTTTTGAACCACTAGCGTACTTTGGCCAATCAGGGTTGAGAGCAAAAGGAAATGCATATGCGTGTGAAGGAACATCGCAAGCGGCGCCTGGGTACCTATTTTCGTACCAAGTTCCCCCAATGTCAGGATTCTTTTCGTAAATGACATGCTCAACACTGCACAATTTAGTTTTTGATCTCTGTGTCTTAGATTAGGAGCCCTTACTTCTGGCATTGCTTCTGGATATGATATGCCATCATGATTCCTGAAACTCCTGCGCCAATTGTAAGAACCTTGAGGCGTCGATTTTGAGGATCACGAAAGGTAATATCAGGTATTTGATAACCATCGGCAGGAATATTTGATGAAGCGTCGCTTTGCAGAGACAACTGAGAAATATCTGGCGCCATGTTGAGAATTTGAAGGAACGGGATCAAGACTTAGGATCAAAGAAAAGACTGGCAGAAAAGTGACAGAGAGCAAGTCTATATATGATACAATTTGCATGAGGATTTGAGAGAAATATGTCCACTTTCATTTCCAATGTCGCCTTGTAATTAAGGAAACTTCAAGTCCCTTTCGCACCCCGCATATGTATTGCATAAAAATTCATATGCATGGTATAGACGCACATGAAGCTATATTCAATTGCCGACTTCGGGAGAACCAAATAATTCAGGGTCCCATCCAGGTTCCCTACCTGGGTAGCATGCACCAGGTGTTGTCGGACGAATGAATTGTGTTTGCATTATTACCAGGTTTGCCACTTATATAACAGGCAGTGATAGATAAGGGAATTGAGTGCCGTATGTAGCATCTTGCTTAGAACTTGAGTGTTGGTATATATGGTAGAGGTTGAGATTTGTTAAACGTCGTAGATCTTGAGCGTTGCAGTATATGACCCAAGACAATGAATGGCAAGATGAATTGATGAGGAATGTTGAAAACAACCCTACCAGTCACGTGCCAACCTACCTACCGATCTACCTTGGAAGGAGGTATGTACAGACGTACAGAGCAGATTCTGTGTGAGATTGATAAGGATTAAGATAAGGATTTATCAGTAGGTACACCAGGTGCTAGTAAGTACTCTCTACCGCCCCTAGTATATTTGTTTTAAAGGACAATTTTGTCTTGATACCGACGAGATGCCTTCCTTTGTCTTACTTGACAATGAAATCTATGATGTATGATGTATGGTGCATGATGTATGGTGTAAAACTCCTCATAAGCAATCGATTGATTGGTTGCCGAATGATATACAAAGAATAAGTATTCTCTATAGGCCGTGAGTTACCCAGTAGGTACCTAGGGTGCCTAGGGATGTACCTTAGAGACAAAGCCTATCGAAAGATCTTTTAGTATCTAAATTTAGCACCACATGGCCATTATCTTCGTCAATCAACCCTGTACCCACCCTATAATGCCCAGGTCGGTCGGACTTTATTAGCATTGAAACATTCATTCATTCATTCATTTCTACGGCCCAGGTGGGTGTGCAGAGTGCTGTACATATACTTAGTTACCTGAGTATCGTCCTAAGTTTACCTAATACTGTTAGCTCATAAGATCATCCCCATCCCCATCCTCATCCCCGTCCCCGTCCCCATCCCCATCCACATCTCATCCCATTCTCTCACCCTCTTTTCCATCATTGAATAGCTTACCCATACCCGTACATTTTTATCGCCTGTTGCTCATACTCATTCAATACGCACTCACCCAATCGATCTATTGATGTGTTCTTAATATTATTCATACCAATCTAATTTTCCTTTCCTCTTCAAACTTTTTTCATAGAATCAATCTACCCCTCGACTTGCTCTACTGCTCTACTGCCATTCTATGATACTGAATACCCAGGCATTCTCTCAAAGAAGCACGTTTTTGACATCGAAAGATAACCATGACTACAGCAATAGATTGGGATAAGCCGGGAAAATACCCCGTCGTTCTCAGCGATGCCTTGCTTGGAAAATCCACCAACAATACATATACTGGCATACGATGCAAGTTTGGTCATCTCAATGTAATCGAATCATCAACTGACATTTGTTAGATAATCACAAACCTGACCCGTCTACCGGAGCGTCCGCGAACACAGCACAGCTGAAACCCTCTTCTAATCCTAACTCTGCGAATTACGACCTCTCTCTTTCAGATGACAATGATGATTATACATATACTGGAGCTCGAACCTCCGGAGACGGCCAATTTATCCTTACATTCGATCCCGTCAGAAAGGTCTTAGTTTTGGATCGCATTGATTCCACATTTGATATGAACTTGACGAGCGCACCATGGACTGATGACGCCGCCCAATTACAATCACAATATGAGCAACTGGAGCCACCGACGAAGGCTATCGTAGAGGAATCACAACCTAAAGTGCCACAAAAGAAGGCTCCAAAATCAAAGGCTCCAGCAGCAACAAAAGCGAAAGCTGCTCCTCGTGCCAAGGCAGAGAAGGCACAGAAGCCGAAACCACCACCACGTGAACCAACGCCAGAAGCAGAAGAAGATTCGGATGATGGTTTCACAGTTGAATTCCCCGATGGGCAGAGCTCGCATCAACAATATGAGTATAGGGCCCCAATCTTTCAGAGAGAGCCGAGCGAAGAAATCAGTGATGAAGATGAGGATGCGGACGCAGATCATGATGGAATATATGAACAAAATCAGGATGTTGATCATTTCAAACTGCCCAGTCCAGTCAACAACCCTGGAGCCATCGGCGATGAAGAGGCAATGGATCTGGATATGGAACGGGATCTAGAGGCAGATCTGGAGGCGGCAATGATGGAGGCGTCAATGATGGGAGAAACGGAAGAAAGGGAAGAAAGCGACGAAAGCGAAGAGGAATAAATCCCAAGATGTGTACTGGAGCCATATGTATTGGGGTGCAATTTTAAAAGACCAGGGCGTTCAGCGAGGGGTTGGAGTATATCATGGGGAAAATGGCAATTGGGATTTTCGTGTTGGCACACACATTAGGTACGGAAGGCATCTCACCCTGGTGGGGGATGATGGAAAATATAAGAACGTGATCTTACCACATCATCTAATTTCAATCGACAAATCGTAACACTCTAGTGTATAACCGGTTATTTTATTCTATTGATAGCCTCCGTGATTGCAAGTGCTTTCTTTATTTGGTCTAAAGAGAATGTTGAGCTTCTCTTTGCAAGAATCGATCGTTGATGATTGCTCCTCTTTTGATCCTTGCGGGCTTATCTTCTGTCAATCAACATAAAGAAACAATCGCAGTATAATGAGCATTCCCGACGCACAATTATATTGTGTCCACGAGATCCAAACCTTTAAACACTTTTTCCTCCATTCTTTTCCATTATATTTATGATCTTAGGTGGTCTCGTCTTTCAGAGATCGTTTTATCTACAACGTTATGGCGAACAAGAAACACATCGTAGATTTGATCCCAAACCCCCTTTTCAGATTATTGAATACACATCTCCTTTGAGCTTAACCTCAGATGAAGTCATACTAAATCTTGGCTCTAAAATCAACTATTCCTCGCATGGTTAAAATGTGCAGCCGCTCTTCGGGAAAGGCATCGATTTGCAGAAAATTTGTAGCGAGCGAGACAGACAGTCGTGTTCTTTATTGACGATATCCTGTTTCATTATGAGGTTTAACGCGAAAGTTATGTTGAAATGGATTGGTAGAGTATTCTTCCGCTTTTAGATCTGTTCGGTGAGTGGTTTTGTTTGTTTGCCCTTCGCCGCAACTTTAGGTACTTTGGATTTTGTACATAAGTAAAAGGTATTTTGACCGCAGCTATTGGGTATGCAACTCTATTAGAAGATGGAATATCTGGAATTCATCTAAAAGAGTTCTGTCTCGCAGTCAGTGGTCGAGCAATTGCAAGAAAGCACTTCGCTCACGCTAGCAGTACTTGATACCTCATGCAAACTATCATATCCAACACATACAGCCCGTTCAGCTTCCACGCCCATACATGTCCAGTAGAATGGCCAGAATAATGGCTTCATGCGTCAAGCAGCCCCATCGAGATTCGGATCCGCTAACTATGTGCTCTATAACTATCTTGAGTAGAGTACGGACGAAAGGATTTGGCAGTGGGTGTGTTTGTAGGACACAACTTGTGCTCCGGAATCCTTTGGTGAAAAATGATCTGAAATGCTACCTACATATTCCCGATCAAACGGCTCGTTCAACCGAGTGTTTTAATCATCAGAAAATGTTCCTAAACGTAACATCTTCGATGAACACCTCGGCGTGTAAGTCTCAAAAATCGTAGAGTATATCACGTGACAGATTGTGGAAAGTTATTTGAGGGTCCGAAACCTACAAGATCATTCGTATCTTTTAAACGTCACTAAGAAAACTAACGGTGAATCTTGTAGTAGCCTTATATGCTAATTTTTCCTGTCTACTACCCCTAAATAATGCGAGTCTAGTGTCAGGGGTCCATGCCATCTCGACTCCTTGTCGTCAGAGGAATCCGTTCACGGCTTAAATTCCTCATTTCTATCTACTTCAAAGAGGAAGTGAATTAATAGAAATCTAGTTCTTTCATTATTTGTTCTCGAAAGCTATTGTAACCGCATGCGGGGACTTTCTTTCATTGTATCATTTGTGTTGAAGCAAGCACAAAGAATTCGGAATTATTATATGGTTTCATGAATAGACACTGAGAGATACGATGATTGTAATAGCTTGATTTGTACTATTGAATCATCTATTGAAGCTACTCTCCATCATCTATCTAGAAAACTCCACGACGCAATCATCTCGTGATGGCTAATTGGTTCGGCTGGACGCCATGGGCAAAGCCAAGGGGGCGATATCCCCGTCCGCCACTTGATAATGCTTTAGGTCATTCCTCTAGCTCTCGGTCTCGTTCTAGATCCTCGTCTCGGCCTCCTAGACGACGGCCCAGTGAGCTCAGCTCGACAGAGAGATTAGCTAGAGCGAAGAAGGAAAAAAGAGAGAAAGAAATTGAGCAGGAAAAATTAAAATATATGGACCCCACTGCTAGAGCCGCTTACAATGAGCAAAAGAAACTCAAGCATGAACAAAGAATCCAAAATTTGAAAAAGAGATTTGCAATTCGGATGAAGATATTGGCAGAGAAGCATCAAGAGAAGGCCGCGGAGGATAACCGTGGGTGGAAGAGAAAACATGAAGATGATGCCGTGACCCAATCCGCCGAAAGAAAACAGAAATTTCTGGAAAATCGGGGGAAGAAACCCCTCCCAGCACCGGAATTGGCAATGCCGAATATCGAGCGAGAAAGACATAAAATTCACACTATGGAACTATTCGAAAAGATTTATGCAGATCTTCAATATCACTTCGTGCACCCCACGTTGATCAATTCCGATGCGTACGATCCTTATGAAGGGTTATTCAACGATCTTTCGGGGGTATACTTGCGATTTCTAATGCTAGCCCAAAGCCCAGAAGTCCATATGAGAGGCATCGGTATCGACAGTGCCTGCGTTCTCATGCTTTCACAAAACTTCCGCACCGCATTGAGACATGGAGAATTGCCTGATGGAATGTTTGCTAAGCCGGGCGAGGATGGGTACTCACATACTTGTAGGTGGGATGAATTTCAATTGAAGCTCCAGTTGGAACATTTCAGCATTAGAGGCTTTGCTATCGCACGACATATTCCGTACATGAAGGTTTTCGGTCGAAGCGGTTCGAAGGTTTTTGGGGGCGATGTAGGGCCTGCGAATTTGAGTCTTCAACTGGATCCTTCGATCAGGGATCCGTATGTAGTGTGCCTTGGAGGGGATGGAACAGTCTATCCTTGCCTGTTTACACCCCTTCCTGGCGAATCCGAATCTGTACATCAAAGTGTCTTTAAGCTTCCATTCAAAACCCCTAAAGAAAACGTGGAAAAAGGGAAAAATTTGGAACCTACCAAAAAGCGTGTGGCTCCGCTTCGCTTTCAGAACCTGAAGGCCAGTATATTCAACGCAGAGATTTTCAAACAATATGCTCCCCCATCAACCTGGCCACCGAGCTGGGAGTATCCACCTGCGGATATTCAGCATCCATGTCGAGAATGGGGTAAGAACTATCCGTTGTGTGTTGCTTGTGGTCTCCGAACGGGGCCTCTGGAGGTAGTAAAAGAACTACAGAAAGAAGTGCAGGAAGAATCAGAAGAGTCAGAAAGGTCACAAACGCCAGAAGAAGCAGACGCAACAAAAGCGCCCGAAAAGAAGCCAATCTGTCGCTGCAAAACGATTGATGTCTTCGATCATATCTTGTTAGAGATCAAAGAATATCATTCGGAGTCCACATCTACAAATTCCATCTCTGTCGATCGTGGAATCAGGATTTTACAAAAAGTCCCAAGGGGTCATATCATTGGGGAAGTCCTTGGAGAATTCATCCCACTTGGTGCCGAGAATGATTTTCAGTGTCCTACTCCATTCGCTATAGATTTCCATGCTCCTCCTGCCGTTGACAAGTTTGGAAAAGTTCTGGAGATTGACCCGGATGTTGTAGTGAAGAAGACTATTGACACCAATACAAAACCCATCGCAACGTTGATTGAGGGACACAAAGGTGGATGGACTAGGGTGATTAATAGAGGCACGAGTGAAACATCAAATGTTGAATTCCGCTCGGAAGTCTGGGCAGGGAAATTACGCATTACTGTGAGAGCGCTGAGGAATATAAACTTTGGAGAACAATTGCTTGGTACGTTTCCCCCAAAACTCGTTGCTCAACCAACCACCGCTTCATCGTGCTTTTTTATAATGCTTGTGAATTTTTGAGGAGAATCCTTTATCCTTCGACTTCTTTAGAAAAGCTGTGGGGTGGGAGTTTCTAGTGAAGGAAATAATTACTGACTTGTCGATCCTGCAGTCCGATTGGGGGATTCGTACCTAGAACCTGATGGGCAATCGATGTATGCCAAAAAGAAGGATCAAGCTGAAAGGTTACCAACGAGAGCACTTACCGGATTTTATAAGTGACACAGAAAACAGTGAAGGGAAAATGAATCTCCTCTTGAAGGGAAGGGGGGATGGTACTTTATTCTTCGTCTCTAGTCGTTTCGTTTGTGGAAACATTGAGATTGTTTACACAGGTAATGGATAGTATCGGTAGCGAAAGGGGTTAATGGCAATTGAGAAGTGAATATATAACCTACAAACGGTAGTACAACATGACATTACATACATGCACACATACGTATGTGAATGTTTCATTTCGTTGTTGGTATTTACTAAATCAATCTGATTATATGTCAAGGTGATCCTATCGCCGATGCCGTCAAGATAAACCGCTGTTAACCGAGGCAAGTAAGAAGGATTTTGTAGATCCGTGGGGAAGGTGGTATGGTCAAAGACCTGTGGAATGCGGTAATGCCTAGGCACAGTACGGGTAAAGAACAATCCAATAATCCCATTATTTCCAAACTAATAAATCTTGTGCCTTTTGATTTCTTGATGTGAAAAGCCAACTTGTCTTCATTGACAGAAAAGCAAAGAGAGAAAACAATGTCGACCATCAATCGTAGTGTTCGTACTGCATCAAGAACTCTTCGACTACCAGCCCAATCACGAAACTTCAGAATCCCACTTTCTCTGAGAAGTCGTGCAAACTTCGGAGCTTCAATAAGAACAACACCATCCCTCAAACAATTCTCCACCATGTCTCCTTTGCAATCTGGGGCCCCGCCACCACCCCAAGCTCGAGAATACGATCCTGAGATTAAGGATATCGCCAGCTATGTTCATAACACCCCAATTGAATCTGATCTTGCTGTGAGTTTTCCCGAGGAACAACAATATTCATTACCCCGCTAATTGATTTTGACAGTTCGACACAGCTCGATTTGTTTTCCTCGATACTCTAGGCTGCGGTCTTGAAGGTCTACGATTCAAAGAATGTACAAAGTTATTGGGTCCAATTGTTGAAGGGACTATTGTTCCTAATGGTACAAAGGTCCCAGGTACACCATTTCAGCTCGATCCTGTAAACGGTGCATTCAATATTGGTGCTATGATTAGATGGCTCGATTACAATGATTGCTGGTTGGCTGCAGAATGGGGCCATCCATCCGACAACTTGGGAGCAATTCTCGCAGTGGCAGATTGGATCTCTCGAACAAACAGAGCTGGTGGAAATCTCGGCAATGGCAAAGTCATAACCATTAAAGAGGTTTTGGAAGCTATGATTAAGGCACATGAGATTCAAGGTTGTCTGGCACTGTTGAATTCTTACAACAAGGTCGGCTTGGACCATGTTGTGCTTGTCAAGGTTGCTAGTGCCGCTGTAGTTTCCAAATTATTGGGATTGAGCGAGAAGCAAACTGCAGATGCAGTTTCACAAGCTTGGGTTGATGGACAGAGTTTAAGAACATACAGACACTCTCCAAACACCATGTCAAGAAAGTCATGGGCTGCTGGTGATGCTTGCCAACGTGCCGTAAACTTAGTCTTGAAGGTTATGAAGGGCGAGCCTGGTGTTCCTACAGTTTTATCCGCTCCAGTTTGGGGTTTCTACGATGTTCTCTTCAAGGGTAACAAGTTTGAATTCCAACGTCCATATGGCAGCTATGTCATGGAGAACGTTTTATTCAAGGTGTCTTATCCAGGTATGTCATCCACACATTTCATTCTATTATGCCATCTAATCTTTTTCAGCCGAGTTCCATTCTCAAACCGCTATCGAAGCCGCAAAACGCATTCGTCAACAATTGGTAGACCAAGGAAAGTCCGCTGCTGATATCAAGGAGATTACCTGCCGAACACACGAAGCTTGCGTTCGCATCATTGACAAACAATTCAAGCCTATGGATAACTTTGCCGATCGTGATCACTGCATCCAATACATGACTGCAGTCATGCTTGTTTTCGGACGTCTTGAAGCTACAGATTATACTGATGGTGGAGAGGCTGCTACTTCTCCTTTGGTTGAATCATTGAGACAAAAGATTGCTTGTGTTGAAGATCCACAATTCACCAAGGATTATCACAATGAGAACCTACGAACCATTCCAAATGCCTTGACCGTCACATTGAACGACGGACAAGTTTTGGAAGAGGTTGTCGTTGATGCTCCATTAGGTCACAGGTTGAGAAGAGAAGAAGCCAAACCAGAAATTTTGGCTAAATACAAGAGACACTTGGGACCACATTACAGTGAAGCTAAGGTCAAGGAGTTGGTTGACTTGGGCAATGATTCCAAGAGACTTGAGGCAATGGCAGTAGATGAGTATGTTGACTTGTATGTAAGCAAGGACAGCAAATTTGTTTAGATTAATGAATTAGATGAATACCATATTTTTCTGTTGATCGAGTTTAAAACCTGCGGTTTCCAAGACCGGACCTATTCAATATGTCGATTTGCTTTGGCATTGATAGTATCTACTTCAATTAACAATCATTGGAACCATTCCCAGTGGTCATGTTACCTACGTTCATATATGGAAAGAACGATTTATGCTAGTAAGGAACTCACGAATCTTCTATCGTTTTATTTTCTTTTCCCCCCTTTACTTTATCCATACAAATTCAACCCCCAAACCTAAATTTTCCAATACAACTCAAGAGCACACCCTAAGCAACTCTCATTTCACAATCGTCAAACTTATCAAACAGCCCAATTCCACTTCAACCTACTCGCAGTCTCACTGGAGTTCTTAGGGCTTTTTTAAGAGAAAAATTAATTTGTGGAAGATGCGGCAGGCTTTTACTTGCTGTTTTTTCTTGTCCCTCTTGCTCTGACAGGTTTTGGCGGGCGAGGGTATATGCCACTAGATGATTATATCACGTGATTAATGACACTCATACCTCTGCGATATCTTGCGATTCAAAGTTCTCGGGCGATTTTGATTTTTCAACAGATGAAAACAAAGCTAATCCTTAGTTTATAGGCCGTAATATGGTCGGCGAGAGTCTCATCCTATCATTTGCTTACATCATGTACCGGTGTTGCATTCGCTTCATGATCTGATTTCTTATTCCTAGCATAAAGTTATTTAGAAGTTGAATGAATCAATTGCTAGTAATGAAATACTGTATTCGATGGAATTCAGCCATGTCGAACGACTGTCTTCGCTGAAACGTTCCATGGCGACGATCATACTATCACGTGGGTATGATCGACGCAGGGGCAGTCTGTGGACATCCTCATCCCACTTTAAGATGCGATGAGTTCCGCGGAATAGCTTCTTGTTCGAAGAACTGTTTATCTCTTTTATTTTTCTTCTAAATATACCGAATAATCTAACGTCATGGTACGTGGAGACATTGTTTGTCCGCTATTCCTGCTGATTGATTATATTTAGGCTAAGCCGCTGTCAGACGAAGAAGTTGCTATTCTCAAAGAAGCATTCGATGCATACGTACGTGTTTACCTGCGAACAAACATTGGCGTTGGAAATTTCTATACTGATATGATCAATAGGACACGGATAAAGGAGGTGGGTTGTGTGAGACAGCCTACAGTGCTTTCAGAGCTGATTAGTATACGCAGGTAACATTACTGTAGAGGAGTTTGGCCGTGTGATGAAACAGTCTGGACAAAATCCAAGCGAAGAAGAACTTGCAGAAATTATAAAAGAAGTTGACCTCGATGGCGATGGTACCATAAATTTTGATGGTAGGATACAATTAAATTGTTGCATGAGCGGAGAGACATCCACTAAATGCATCCAGAGTTCATTGCCATGATGACAGGTCGAACGAGACAAAAGCCAGATGATCCAAAGGTCAAAGAAGATGACTTGGAAGTAGAATCGGCGCCGATTCCTATTTCGAGTGTCGAAGATCCAGAGGAGGAGTGGATATCTGCGTGGAGGGAATACGATCCCTCTTTAAAGGGATCGATCACTGCAGCTCAATTAAGACAGGTTTTGGGAAATTTGGGAGAGACAATAAGCGATGCAGAGATTGATAATGTCATAATGAAGTCAGTAGATGCGGAGGATAAAATTAGTTGTAAGTTCTATGTGTTTGAGAATCTATACCAAATGAGAAATCTACTAACCTACTTTCAACTAGATGCGGAATTTGTCGAGTTCATAAAGGGGAGATCTACTTCAGAGATATGACAACTATCAGAGGTGGCATAGCTATAGTAGATGCATATTACCCAATTAATTTTTTGCATCCATAAATATCCGCTCAGTTTCTGCCAGCTTCTATAGATGATAATGAGTCTTGAAGTTTCAGATTTCCTTTATTTGGCTATAATTGGTAGGGCTACTGATAAGTTGGACTTCAACTTCTAACCTCACCGTAGACCTCATGTACTCTCTAAGTCAAGACACAAGTTAATTATCTTGGCACTCAACATTAAAAGACACTAAATCGAATCTCAGTCAATATTTGTATCTTTCTTCAATATCTTGCCTGTATTTTTGCACTACTCGCAAGAAGTCAAAGAAGTTCCAAAGAAAAGAAACAAAAAAGAAAACAACGCAGAACAGGTATTTGCAATATCAGATCACGATTCTCAACAACCATCTTCGACTCCTTTCTTCCCATACCCATTTTTACGGTGCTATCCTGCTCTCAAGCAGCGCAATGCCAGTAAAATCCTATTTTCGGTACTTTCGAGAGATTCCTGCGGTGTTACACAATGGAATATGGAAGTCTGCTCTGCCAGATTCACGTATTGTACTCTTGCAAGTAGACCTCCGTTCTATCAAATGCAAAGAGCCGAAATCTAAGGAGAAACACCTGCTGTCATTATTAAATAAAAATAGTCATCCTTCGTATCGCTATGTCTCAACACTAGAATCTGGACACCGGGTACCAGCAATGCTGCCGACTTGCATTGAATCTCGCCGGGTCATGCTCAAGTATTATAAGATGATGTTTTCAATTCTCAAAGATAGCTGCTACAGATTCGCTTGAACATATTTTGATTTTTCTGTGGATATACTCTACCTCAACGCGGAGACGTTTCGGGCGTCAATTCTCTCCCATTTCATAAAACTGGTCAATTATTATCACCTGGCCAGGTGTTATCCTGGATACTTTTTTGGGGGAACAATTTTACGCTGGAGCAGCGAGCCGATCTCATCTCTATAGAAGGCCATGTTGATCTAATCCACAATATCGAACAACATCACATCATCAAGATACTCCTCGGGCTTCATCCTCGTATGAGAAACTTTCTCCAACCTACCAAGTTTGAAGATCTGCCTATTGATCAAGTTAAACTCGGGAATGAAATGAGTTTATATTCAAAATATTTCCCACTGCCCAAAATTCAATTACAAGCGGTTAAGACGAGGAGATTAGCAGTGATCGAAATAAAGCAGTGGAAGGGATAGCTAGCGGTTATACTTTAGGCGCGAGAAAAGGAAAGGAAATAGAGTAAGATCGCGCGGCATACGCTGAGCCATGACGGATGTGCTAATCTGATATCTATGCTCTACTATCGCTAATTCGAGGAGGCTGAGTGAACAAAACGTGCATTCATTTTCGTTCTTGCTCGCTGAGCTAGGATGTTTGATGTTTTTCTTTTCCTGTCATAATTTTGTGCTGACTCACAAGAATGGGGGCCTATTAGTCTCTGGTTGACGCCCTTTCGGCATTCGGTACACAAACGGAGCCACGTGTTTGGATAGACATGTTTCAGAGTGGTCTGATATCCACGAATGACAAGAATTAAGTGAGTATACGATGGAGTTCATATATCTCTTGAGTTCAGCTGCAGCAAAGTGGATGATCTCAACTTTTCAGGGGCTTGTCATGAAAACAAATATCTTTCCGGACCTGATACACACGTTCGTGGGGCTATCTAGGCTTATGTTACTGCATAGACGGGAGGTTTAAATTGGATTGCTAGATATTTCAATTCCACTTGTCAACAAAATTAAATTCAAAAGAAAGTCCAAAAACAGCCAAACCCCATGAAAGCTCCTTTGCTCCAGTTTCCTGTTGTTCCTGACGCCGTAATATCAACTAATAATGGAGGATAAGAACACATATACTAAGATTATTTCCTTTGTTTCAAACCGATTCGGAATGGTTGCATTCAAAATTCTACAGTAGCCCTACTTCGAGGAAAAAGGTTAGAAAAGGTCATATATAAATTCACGAGTATTTTGGGGGCTATGACCTGTATTCCTGATCCAACACATGCGTTTTTAGACTCACAAAATGGTTGTTAAGCTTCTAGTGCTTAAGGTTCAAGAATTTGTCGTTTATGGATGGAAGTGCAAACGGCTGATGCCGGTTGTGCCCTGTGCTCGACGAAAAGTCTTGGATCAATACAAAAATTATTCCCACGTCATTTATTGGCGAGATCTGACGGCCAAGTCACATTTTTCTTGGGTTTCAGGCTCGAGTCTCTGGAATGGCGGGATACACTGAAGTCCACCCTCACTGGGTCGCTAGAGGTCGTTTGATATCCGGATCGCTCATGTCTCAATATTCTGCGAAGCATCGCTTTCGAATCTTCTGGTGATAAAGGTGCTGACTCCAACATGTAGTGTGAATTTTCTCTTGCTTTTTGATAGTAGTGCTTCATTTATTGGTGGAACACGCTAGCTTTAACACGCCTATCTGCGTCAATGAGTAGAAGATCTTTCATAACCAATTTCAACAGGTCATGGATTAGCCGAGAACATCTCTTATGCTGAAGCAATTGCTCAACCCATTTTATGACCCCACTTCGGATGGTAGCCTCTGAAGAACTGTTTGATTCTCGTGGGATGGTGAAGAAGAAGTCGTCGTCAATTTCATTGGGTCCTGCTTTATTACTTCTGCACTCTGCAAACTCCTCTATACCAGCACTACCTTCCAGAAGCCATGTAATGAATTCGAGCCACACACATCCACAACTCCAAATGTCATAAGCTCGAGACACTGGACGCCGAAGCTTACATTCGGGGGGCTCATAGGTTGGGGATGAGCGTATTCCGGAAGGTCTTATTCCAGATTTTGAATCTCTGCCATGGAATCTTCCGAGGCCGAAGTCGGCCAGCTTTAAAACACCCCGTGGATCTTTTGCTTCAGGGCCTTCTGCAAAATATAATATATTTTCCGGCTTGATATCACCATGTCTCCCGAACATCTCTTCGCCTGCATGTACGCTCATTTGACCATCATATTCCCTTCGCACTCGGACATTTCTAGCACCACCGACGTTCAGAGGAATTGTAACTTTGAACTCATGTATGCGAAACAATGCGTCGGCAATCCCAGACATCTGTGATAAGGACCACATAACTGTTTCATGATCAAATTCTGGGCGTGGACGGTGTTCCCAATACGACCCTAAGTTACTTTCCGCGTATGGAAATATGAGATGAAACTTCCCATCTTGTCGATAAGTGGCCAGTAATCGAATTAAGTGTGGGTGTGCCTTTTTTGCGCCGAGAGTTCTTAGAATATTACGCTCCTTCTCAAATTCTGTTTCATCGGAAGAAAACAACCTTTTCACGGCCACTAATGGTTCTTTTGTCTACACCTTATTAGCACTTGCTTTCAATAACCAAACCCCAGTCTTACCTTTACATAGTTCTCGTTCCAGAATTGATGATGAGAAGGATGAACTTTCACAGGAAATACTTCGCTGTATGCTCCTTGCTTGGCCTTCATTGCATCTGTATTCTGGCCATCAAACTTGATGAATGGTAGAACCTCCATGTCGGTTAGTTCAAGATGTGTTTTGTCTTCGAACACAGGCGCTCCCATCAACCACTGTGTGTTGAAAAAAAATTCCATTTTTTCATCGCCCCAATGATCAATATCCTTGATTCGTACCCCAGTGTTGAGGGAAAGAGCACCTCTATTATAATTCAAAGGAAGATTTTTGTCTGAAATCTTCTGTTTTTCAAGGTGGCACACATCTACACCCTGTCGGACCATCGCTAGGGTCGCATATAACTTTCTCCCATTTTTACGAATCCACTCTGCATAATGCCTTGCTCTGTATGTCTGTGTAGCGGCATCATGTTTGCGAATATCGTCTTCAATCGCCTTGACAGTGAGTATGGATTCTTGACAACATCTGGGAATGAAAAATCGTCCCGACTGCCTGCAAGCAGCCTCTCGGCTTTCACGTAATTGTTCACGTAGCGAGACAGGTCGATGTCCGACTAGCTTGTCGGTGGGAATAACTTTTTGACAACATCTAGGAACGAAGTCTCGTCCCGACTGCTTGCAAGCTTTCTTTCGACTGCCACGTGATTGGTCTTGAAGGGAAACAATTTGGTGTTCCACCGGCTCGTTTCTGCCGCCAAACCGAAGTTCGGATTTAATAGCGTCTGGATTGCGAAAGGAAGATGTTGAAGTCCGTCTCGAGCTTTCCCTTGACAACATAACAAAAGAATCGGAAGCATCGGAGCCTGGCGATGTTGCTACTTCATCTAGTAGGTCGAGATTGACTAAGAGCCATTGTGTGTTTAAAGAATCCCCACTCGCTTGACGGGTTTGTATCGGGACTGGTCGTCTATTTGTGGATTTTCGAATATTATTAGTGTCGCGATTAATGATCTCATTGCTTGTTTTACTCTGAATAGTGTCAGCGAGCTGGTCAGTTATGGCCAGTTAAAGAGCTATTTAATATTCTTACAGAAGGCTGGTTTCTATTATTTGTGGAAGACCTTTTTTCTTTTGTGCTTGATTCACTCTTTGCCGAGCGGTGGAAGAAACCTATTTTGCTGCTAAGATCTTGAAAAAGTCGCGTTAGTTTATTCGAAGTTGTGGCAATCATTTATGAACGCATGTGCTACTCGAGCGCTACTCACTCTTATAAGTAGCACGAGTTTCCTTAGGCAACTACATAATTAATTCAATCATGGCAGAATAGCTGAGAAGGCAAAGTTGTCAGCCACACCACACATGACTCTCGTGCGGCTCTGATGATGGTCACGATTTGGGGCGCCAGCTCAGGCTCACAGTATCATTGCCGTTGATATAGTAGGTATCAGGTGTTTGATTGTATGTAGTAAGCGTATACCCTTGAAAGATTAGAACGGTGTCCAAAAAAGGAAGGTGCTATATAGTGAATTTGCATGTGGATGGGGATCACAGTCCCTGAAAGATAGTACCAGCGGCTAAGCCTACCCACTTCTGTTTGGATTCCAATTTATCGAGTGGGAAGTCAGAACTATTGCTGTTTATATGGTATTCATCGGGTCCATTAGAAGCATAAGTTGGGCATCCAAACAGAAGGCGCAGCATTTGTGCGTGGAATCCTCTTCCGGTAGGACAGGGCTTTGAGAAGTGGTTTCTAAGCGTGGATGTGCCTTGAAACATGTGGACAAGCGATTCAGAAAAACACATAATTCAGATCATATTTGCTCAAAGTTGACATAACTGCGTTACAGGAGGTCATCATCATTTGTACGACGAAAGAAGCAGGTACAATAAAATCAGCAAGACGCAAGCTATACACGACTCTACCCTACCAGCAGAGGAAACCAGGAGCTGATTAGATATGATTTCCAAGAACTGGGTTTAAAAAGTGGGGTATTCTGGAGCTTCTATTGAACTATACATGTCGCAGTCTCTAGCCCATGGGCTAGTGAACTGACAAAGAAAATTTTCTGCTACTTTGAACCCATTTTGCGATTTAAAACAATCACTTAGAGTATGAGACGTAACTCCAATATAGTCTTTGATGTGTTATATATATTACCACAATACTATGATGTGATGTAGTCCTCCTTATATCGTGCAAAAGACGACCTCAGTATCTGATAGCGAGTGTGAGATAAGGGTGGTTAGCCTGACTTGATAGTTGTCACTGTACTTGATCAAGTTCCTGCACCAGAGTCCTGGAAAGATGATGGTGGGGCCATACTTGTCACATGAGAAGGAACACCTGCCTCGATATCCAACTTTCTAAGCCGGTGTCTTGATGTAGAATGACTACCGAAGCTTTCTTTCCTGGAAGAAATGAAAGACCGAAAGCTGTATTGACGGACAGAGTCTGATTTATCGGAGGCCATTACCTCTTTCTTCGCTTCAATAAGATAAACCCAAGCCCACCACAGAATAATGGTGAAAGCTGTCAAAGGTACTGAAACGGCTGCTAATATCCAAGAATTCTCCGTTATTGTCATATGACCACTGTCGTTGGTCTGCACAAATTGGGTGGAGAAGAAATTCTAAGACAGATTAGTAGATTGAATGAACCTGATGGTCGGAAAACTAACCGCAACAATTGTGGTGGGCAGGTAGATAAGGGTGATTATGGTCAAGATCTTGACAGCTGCTGCATCCTTTGTACTTCTTTCCTATAGATTCATTAGCTCTACTCTCAAATATACCACCATCATAAACACTCACGGCCAAGTGATGCATTGATCTATTCTCTTCATGATTTAAGAAATCCGATAGCTGTAGTAGGTCAATTTTTACGAAATTTACTGTTTGATCTGCCGCATACATACCAAAGTTATAGTTGACAGTATTTGATCTCTCAAGTCTTTTGCACGACTTAAATATGACTCTGCATCCTTCACGTATTCGTCGAATTCTCTTAGTATCAGGTAATGATATGCTCTCTCTTCAGTTTCCATGTGTTTCCCAAACTCATTTGCATATTCCCTGCATTGATCCCGAACGCCAGTAATGGTTTCTACCTTAGTACGAAGGATTATCAAAAGGTCAAGCACAGAATCTTCTAAGACCTTAAGCTCTTGTCGTGATTCAAACCCGATCCCGTGTTCTGACGAAGATTCTTCTTCCATATCATCAGTAGCGCATATTATCAAGTTTGTCTGTGAAAATTCATTGTCAGAGCTGGATCTTAGATTTTGAATATTGAAAACCTTACTCGTTCTCTCAGTCTTACTTCGAGACTCGCCATATAGTCCGGCCATCCCGAAAGACTGTCTGATATTATGAGTCTATGCAAATTCCATGACGATGTTTGTCGCTTATCGGCGGCCCTTTCTTCGAGACATTTTGCCATTCTCATCTCTGCGTTAGAAGTAGGCGCAATAATCAAGAACATTGAGGGAGTTCTTTTGACTGAGACCGGTAGTGAAGAATTTTCATCGGGTCTTCTTCCGTGATACACTGCTGTCTGGCGAATAGACCAAGGGTTTGTCCCTCCTCGCCCATTCAGCTCTACCTGACGAATCACATACATCAGATCTGTTCAGATAAAATCTTAGCCTTAACCAATCTCGATTTAGGTATAGGTGTAGGATATACCTTTTGGCTCATACGGATCAGTCATGTTGATTGTTTTCCTTATTCTGCTTCTTAATCTGGGAAATTCGAACTCGTTCTCTCTCTGCTTTAGGCCAAACGCAAATACGCACTTCCAAAACTCTTCGCAAACTTCATAAATGTTAATGAAATGCTCGAACAGTGCTCTCTCGATGTTCAACCTTGCCCAGCATCTGTCGTGTCGTACAATGAAGATTTGACAAACATCATCCGCCTCTTTGAGGAGATTGACTTGCGAAACTTCACAGACATCTAAGTCCTTCTGGAAAGCGGGAACACTTGACCCTTTCCTTTTTTTGATGGATTTGGAGAGTCTAATGACTTGGAAGGAGCTCTTCTCTGCTGTTTTGATGAATAGATTGTTCGCCCTGGCGTCAATTTTGCATTGAAGTGCCTTCGAATCGTCAAGAAGATATTGAGTCATGTCTAAATATGAGATACAAAATGCAATACTCCTAGCTCTATGAGCATACAAAAATTCACATAGAATGTCTAACTTATACGATAAATGATTTTCTTGCCCGAAGTGAAAAGATTGACCCCGCACAAAGCCCATGATAGCCTTGCATATGGGTACAGCAATCACTGCAGCTGACGGCTGTGATAACACGTCGTTCAAAAGGCGAATTTTCTTTCCAAAATATCATGGTGCTTGACCATAGTTGTCTACTGATCAGCATTACGATCGATATCCCAACCGTTGGTCTAGATTGTAGTCTGAGAATAAGGTGAGCAGTTCGGCTTTTGAGTCTTCATATGATTTGTTTAAACGTATCTAGTACGTTGAATTTAATTGCAATGCTAAGATAATAATGATGAATTTTTTAGCTTGGAAATGAACACCGATTTTCCCAAACTCCTAATGTAATTAAACAACACCCATACTCCATGACTAGAAGACTCGCAGAATCATGATATCTCATAATTCGCAAAATGCTAAATGAGATATGACAAGCCATTTTTCTTCGATAACTGCTAGATCAATTGTTGCGCCTTCTATATACTCGGCAGTCTTGGATTTGTTCCTAAAAATCCATCAATACACAAACTATCTACCAATATTTCGGTTGACCAGTTCTTACCTCGGTCAAAGTTTTAACATTATCATCATCAGAAGGACCATATATCTTGTAGCGATTTAATCTCAACTAAGAACAGAGATATTAGTTCTCATCACGAAAAGAAGTAAACGGTTGATTTTACCTCGACTCGAAAATTGTTGTTACCATCAACTGTCCCATACACTCGTTGCAACAGGCTAATCAATTTTCGTGGGTTCACATAATGTCCGTCAATAATTTGAGGGGGAGCAGTGGAAATCATAGCGATAAAAAGAACGAAATGAAGTAAAAGAAGGCAACTGATTATGGTAGTGAAAGAAATAAAGGCAACTGTGAGTCACAAAACCGTGGATACGAATTGGTTTATCAACGTCCTCAATTCTCGGGGATATGCCGTGTTTTCAACCTAGCTGCCGAAATCTTTCCTCTTGCAAATTTCTCAACCACTTATATCAAGACGAGTAAGCACTACATCATGCAGGCAGATTTTCTTCTGCATGCGCTCAGCCCCCCTTTACCGCTGATTCCGTACAAGAATTAATCTCATCCTTTGTTGCGCAGGTTAGTGCCCGTATCTCGTAGAGAGGGTAGAGAAGAGGAGAATCATGCGAAACAAACAAGTGTCAAAATCTCTGGTGCCTCCACAAAAAATCGCCCACGTCGAAGCTATAGATTCAAATCAGCTCGGAATATCCCAAGGACCCTCGGGACAGCTGAAAAAATAATATTATCACTGACCTTGACCTCAAATGTCTGTCCAGGGAAACGGCCTTTCAAAAAGGCCTTGAGCTTTTCCACATCTACATATCTGTTTTCTATCGTTTGCTTTGCCGGCATGTCTTTCAGTTCGCGTGATGGATAAGTAAAGAAATACCTCGGGATAAGGATTTTTTTCCTTGGGAGATAGTCAAGGTTAAAAGATTCACCTTTATGGTAAGAATAAGGCCAGTTCAAAAGGTGGTGTTACCATCTGCTAGGCCGAGTGCAACCGAAAAGAGATTGATTGGGGATTTTTTGAATTTCCGCATGTGATTTTATGTTTCTCCACAACCTATTCAAATATGATAGATAGCAGAAAGTGCACTCAGTGGAAAGCTTGGAGTGATGGGTTGTATCTATCACTCTCTTGACGAGTAGGTATAGCTTGACATCAGGTTTCATATAGAGCGATACGTTTGATTAGTTCAACGTTGAGTAACTAGCTCAACCGATTGGGAGCACTGTCTACGCTGTCAAAAATTTCACAGCATTGTTGTTCTTGCGACTTGTGAGGAACTAGTTTGGTATCTGTGACAATCTACTCATTTTTATCATCGTGTACGGTGCTGGAATTCATCGTGGCGAACCTGGTTGGGATCTGCCAACAATTCCTTGAGATGTCCCTTGAGAGTACAGTCTAGACAAGCAAAGCTGAAAGCTTCATGCCTTTTTCGATTTCCGGCTCTCCCACTTTATATTTTAATCAACCGAGAGATTACTTCTTTCATCTCTGGGGCCGGTATAGCAAAGCTGCAACCCATTCCCATACCTTCTTTGCGGTACTGGAATGACGACTAGCGTTGTCAGCTTAAAAAGTCACATCTGCAGTGTACCGAATACTGGAAGGCCCTATCACGTAACCGGACAATAATCTCCAGAGACTTGGAAACCGTAAGTGCAATCCACATGATTAGTCCTCACCGAGACCACTTGGTGGAGAAAGAAAATAAGATTAGAAACCTTTCTATGAACCATATGCCCTACATTTGAACGTAAATAGCGAGCAGTCTTGTTGGATTCCTCAATATAAGACACGGGCGTTGTTGAGCTATGATGCTAAACCACGACATCATGCCAATTCTATTTCATTAATACTCGATTGATTTGATATTAGTACTGGACTACCAATAAGCGAGGTGTGGAGAACATTTTTTACTAGAGTGATAAACATCCTGGATGCTGCATATGACAATGACTAGAGGTCTTATTCTGTTAGGCAAACTAGAGCCTCACTTTCCGATCCCACTTCAGGGCTCTCTAGAGCAACGAACTGTCCCCGAAAACCAAGCTAAATTTCACAAAGACCATCCTAAGCGAAGGCGCTACTGCGTTGCTAGACCATTGTGAATCGCCCTCAAACTATGGTTGTGCAAAGGATGGAACCTTGAACCAACCAATAAATATCATTGCTCGTCAATCATTGTCTATATGCAGAGACACCTAACTGTAAGTAAAGTTCTGTAGGATACATATCTTAGGAGGGCGATCATTTACGACTAGGTTTTTTAACGGGGTGACGTGAGGAACTGCGCATTGGTGTGGCATTTACTAGCACGGTCAGATAATTCACTAGATTCTTGGGCACAAATGAGCACATCATCACGAGCATTCACGGGTAGGTAACTGACTAATCAATTACATGAAATGAATTTGTTTGATAAAACTATCATGACCTCCACCAAATATGATTCTGTCCTATCTGGAAGTGATTTCAGAAATTTTTGTACCCTTCCCATAATCTAATTGACCAAATTTCATCGCGAATAAAATGATTGCTTTTTGTCTAAATAATGCGAGCCAAATCCCTCCCCATTCAAGCAGATCGAAACTTCCCCATGGTACCAGTAACTTAGTCAATATACGATAGCCTCTACATGGCATGCTTCATCAGCTCGAAGAGACTGTCCATCAAATCTCCTTGGGGAGTGAATGAAGCCTTAGGTGCACCACCGAGCTTCTTAGAAGCTTCTCCTGCTTGCTCTAGAGTGCGTTTCCGATAATAATGAAGACAATCAGCGACGAAGTCGCAAAGTTCCTTTTGCTTTTGTTCAAATTGTTCCTGGGGCAATTTCAAGAAGCTGGATATTGGCATGCCGGCTTCTGTTTCCCACTTAACCGTACCGCTTTTTATTGCGTCAGAACAGCCTTGATTCATATGGCCAAGCTCACCGAGAGGGTTGACTGGACCATTCATAATAGCTGTGAGCCCACTCTTTGCATTACCAAAGTTTTTTAAGCTGTTGATCGTCGAGACGCGATTTTCGAGGTATTGGGACCATGGTGTCACTGGGAGGTAATAGCCATATTGAGCGCTCGTAAAGTCAAGACTGTATGCGCCACCGCCATTCTTAAGATTGACCTTGAAGCAGCTATGTGGGGACTCGGAATTGTCGTATTTGCCAGTGTCAAGAAGCTGCTTGACCTTTCTCTTTGCGTTTTTTGGTGACACACTAACTTCTTTATTATTGGCAGCAATCCCTTCCTTTCAGTCAGTCATTTTATTTCTTATTCTGCGCGTCAAATTCTTGCTTACCTGTGAGAAAATGTCCAGCGACCTCCTGCATCCATGTAATAGCCTCGCTACATGCATTACATGCCAGCAAGGAATGCTTATCCTCCAAATTCTGGACCAAGCTGTCTGGAAAATCGTGGAGAATTTGCAATCTACTCGCTGCGTCCGGGTAATCTTCGTCAACGTAAAGCGTTCCTTTTCTGTCTTCGATCTTCACAACCCTGATGTCAAACATAACCTCGCGATATCGATAGAATAGTTCCTGAAGTGTCTCTCCAGCACTATACAACACCTTCTTGGTCTGATGAGCCTTACAAGCAGACTTGTGAAGTCCCCAGTGCTCCGCTTGACATTTTTCGCTGCAATAATAGGTGGTTACAACGGTCTCCTCACAGAGCGGCGGAGAACATCCAGTGCATTTCCTATGTGCCGAGCTTTGCAATGGGCACATTGACTCTTCGTCGCAGAGGGAATGGTCGTATTCGACATGTTGCTGATTTGGTTCTATCCAAAAATGAAAGTTAGTTTTTCCATTAAGTATATGGTGAGTACATGTAGGGTCGCATTACGTACTATGTTTTAATAAGATAATTATCTACTTGGAAGGAAGTCTGAAGGTTGAGGTTCTGGCTTGGTGGAAGTGGTCAGTCTTTTTTGCTTTGCAACGAAGAGTAAGATTCAAGCACTCACATTCAGTAATATCGAGTTGATGAGGAGGGTAGTATGATGATTTTCCAGTAAACAGAGAAAAAGATAAATATTCTCGTTCTTCTTTGCTAGAAGATCGAGAGGTTGGAAGTCAAAGGACGAAGTTGGAGGAGAAGTGGAAGTGGTTTTAAAATAAGATGGAAAACGAGCTAAGTGAGAGGGCGCGTAAAGCCAAAGATCTTTTTTTATCCACTATATTTCAGTGCATGAGCTATTTAGTGAATGTAGAGAATAAAACTGAGCTTGCATAGGTAGTAGGTATGTGCCTGCTTGAAACTAAAATTTTCAACGTCCTCAAGCAAGCCAAACGAACCATGCATGCAGTTACTCGGTCAATCTGGGTATCAATTAGACACTCATTTCAACTATGAAGAAGCGAGTTGCCGGTCAGCACTCTTCAAGAAGATCACGATATTCACATAGTATAAGAATAATTTCAATTAATCAATCATGCTATCTTTGAGAAATCTTCGCGCAACATAAAGTCTATTTCCAACCGTGCCTAAATTTTCCATTCATCCTTCCTATTTCCTGTGGCATAGGAATCCTTAATCATCACCTTCCTAGCTCCCGAGCTCCCCATACCATCGACGCTTCTTTCCAAAGCTCTCAATTGAAACCACAAAAGATCATGTCTCAACTAGTAAGTCACAGCCGCAGTCCTGTCTAATCAGACATCTCAGATCATATAGTCCACCTGCGACAAACTCGGTCATTGAGTAGCCGAGTAGTGCGTTCGCTATTTGATCTTTTTGAACATTCTAGTGAAGTTCTCCGCGGCAGAGACCATGTTCAGAATAGAGATTGCTCTCGATTTGTTCCAATTTAATGGCTATACCTAGGACCACTTCCCTCTGGACGGTGATGGGTGCGTTTCGGGCCGTGTGCTGCGTTACTGGTGTTCAAGACCAATTCATAATCGGCTAAACATATCCAACAAAACTCATAGTTGCAATGAGCGCCTATTCATAGTTAGTCACCCTGATCATCTATACTTTGAGGGAATGAAACTTACAGGTCATATGATCACAGCCTTTATTCTTCAATATTGGAACATCAAAGCTCGGGCACTTTTTGGTAACCTTTTTGATCAACCTTTGGGTCTTTTGTTCTTGTTTCGATGCCCCCTTTCTCTGTTGGACATCATGCTGCGCACAAGTGAGGCCAGTATGCCATGGCATCTTGTGAATGAAGCAGGTTGTGAAGTTACATGACCCGCAGGTCATGATGGGTTGAGCGTCACCATCTTGATGGATTTGGCCAGCGCCACAGTTTGGGCCCAAACAATTTATGAAGTTTGGGTCAGTGCCGATGTATGATAGGAGGGCTTTTTTATCATACCTATCAAAATCACCCTCAGAAGCGAAAGGCTTCACATTATCGAGTGATAAGAGTTCTGGGCACTCAGGGCATGAGATCTGGTCCCACTGCATCGTTTCAACCTGCACGCCGATTGAATGCGAAAGGCATGTGAGGCAGCATGAGAATTCATATGCACATCTGGTGGTGATTTGATTGGGAAAGTTGGCGAGTGCGAGCTCTTCCTTACAAATCGAACATTCTTTAAGCTGAGGCTTCGGTGCCTCTACCTCATCTTCACGTACACCTCTACGTGCGCTCTTGATCGCTCTTGCCCGTTTGGCAGCCCGAGGTGCATCTGGCTTGGAAGATGCTCTCTTTCTGGGGTTATAATAATCCATGATGGATCCTGCAGCCTCGTTTTGCAACCAAGCTTCAACGCTGTTGAAATGTTTATGGGGAACGTTCCCGGAGGTTTGGAGCTGGTTCAAATGATCTATCATTTGACCTTTGTTGTCCCTGGAATGGACTTTTTGCTGTAAAAATGCTCATATCTGTTTCAACCCATCTTTCCGATACTCAGATAGGCCGCGACCAAGAAATTGTCGGGGCAAAGCGCGGTCTCTGTTATGGCTTGACATTATGATATTCGATGGTTGGTAATGAATTGATGGTGTTGCTTCAGATCAGTCTGAGAATCCGGTTGAACTCAGGTAGTATCCCTGATGAAATTTGATAAAATTTTCGTAGTGGTATTGCTGATGATTTGATAGGTAGAACAAGGCAAGCTATTGTATCAAGAGTAGAATGGTAGGAAGAAAATAAAATTCTGCTTTCTGGGATAGAAGGAAGCTTATAAGGAATCGACAGATGGATCCACTGAGCCAGTGGCCGTCGAGTACGTCGTCACCGTAACAAATGAGTCGTACACAGTACGGCTGTTGTGAGGCTAGATAGTGATGAATGTGCAATATGATCTTGACGTACCAGAAAATGCATTGTGTGTTTAGATTCAGGAGTTTAATCAAGCCGTATCTATCTCAAACACCGTACCAAAGCCCAAAGTAGACAGATTATGGTAGAGGTTTACAGGTATTGATTCCTCTCAAACACCGTACTAGAATCTAGAACAGGTGAAGCATAGTAGAGATTTATAGATCTTAGTTACTGTAATCATTCAAGAACATTCACAGAGAATCAAGTTGAAGAATTTAAAAACCGAAGCAAAATACGGCCTAAACTGAGCCCGCACTTTTAAAGGTCGAAGGGTTAGCTACTACCAAGATAGAAATCTTGAATGAATCCCATAGACCGTATCTAAACCGTAAAGTTAAATAGTGAAAAGACCGCACATCCAGATTCCCAAAACATTGCGGTCCAAATACGGTCACCAGATGAAGAGAGAGAGCCCAATGCAGCAACGAAAACTCGCTTAATTCCATCCAAAGTTCACCAGCGGGTGTACGGACTAACAGGATGCTACAAAAATTGACTTAAAAATATCTTCTGAGATATCAATTTATATATATTAAGAGTTATTACAATGATTTATTAGAGATTGAAGAATAAATATATAGATTCCGATATCAAACAGTCGAAGAATGAAATAATTAAAAATTTCGAAAGCTGAGGAGTGTCCTATCAATCCCCATACGCCCACTGTTGGTTTAAGAAATTCAGGGACAGTAGACACACAAAATCTAATACAAGCGAAGTCCCTCCTCTAACCTTCCACTCGTAATAACATCTTCCACCTTAATAATACGCATGACAGACATCCACAGTAGTGATATCTCATCGACATAGCAACTCCTGCAATCAAATCACCAACTTATCCCACGCGATCGATTAACATTAAATTTGGAAGGAGTTAACCATTATATATCAGGTATCTACTTCCTTCTTGCCATTTAATTATATACAAAGTATACTGAGTAACAAAACAGAATCTCCTCAACATGGAGAGCTTTTGCTCTAAAACAACCTTTTCTCGTGTACTACCAAGAAACACAAACTAAACTGCCAATCCCATCCATCAATCCTCAATCAACAAACCTCTAATTACAAAAACATCTTCCAATTCCCAAAGTCACAGCCAGCCCCTAAACAAACCACAACCACAACCAGGACATCATATCAAAATGAAAACACAATCTGCCATCATATATATGACCAAACAAATCCATGCAGCCTTCCTTCATTCCCATCACATCACATCGATCTCACGATGTAGAAACCAGATATCGTTTGATATTTTCCATGATCAGATATATGATGTACCAATTGTATAATCCGTAAGTTTGCAGTTTTAGGATCAGGATATACACATTATTGAGATATTCAATGGCAAACAATACGGACTGTGATGTGACCTTATATCTCTGCCCAATTTGAAAGGACAGACGTTTCGGAACCCTATATGAAAGATATTCTGGCTCTGAAACTACCCTCGGCAGCTATACATAGAGAATCGAAAGCAATGAACCCAAAGGGTCATGATTGCATTTTAGTAGAAATCTTTAAACATTTCTTTGGGGGTGAATGGACGACAGCAACAATCATAATTTAAAAATGAACATCCAAAAGGGGTTCTTAACGTGAACGTTGAGGAATGTATTCACATTATGGGAGGCAATTGCTAACTAGTTAGATATTAATGTTATTAATTTGTGACTAGTTGTGATTTGAAACAGTTATAGTATGAATAAATCACTTTTCTCTCCAACCCTTTCTATCGATAGTATCTCATGAGAGGATACCAGCAAATACAGATATTGACACAATCTGCCATCAAAAGTAATGCTACCTTGATCAACAACCACTACCTTCTAATGAGACCTTTCGTATGCATCTTCTCACGAACGGCCAAGCCTTACACCCTAGTGTATAATCCCTACACGGAATCAGCTCGCATGGCGAATGGATATTAGACTTGAAATTCTTACGATTGTCGATGCGGCTTGAGTGGCAATGCCGGTAATATTACTTCTTTAGTTTTTCGATTATTCAAGGCTGGAAGATTAGGTAATTTCGGTGGCTTTCCATCAGTGATACTTGAAGGGGGAGACTTGGAAGGAACCAGGGCAGGCCAGTCAGATGGGTTGGTGGGATCAACTGAGATTGAAGGCTTTTCCTTCTCCTGACTGATCTCAGGCAAACTTCGCTTTTTATTGTTCTTCAAACCCGTCTTTGATTGTTCTTGTTGCCCCAAAGATTCAGCACCACCAGCTTTAGAGATTTTATCTTGGTGCTTAACTGTCTTGGGCTCGGTATTATGTACAGATCCAGTATTAGTGGTTGAAGAATCATTGTTAGCATCTGAATGATTTGACTGGGACTGTCTCTTGGAATCTTTCGTAGAAGCTTGAGCCTTTGACTTCTTGTTGCTGGACTTTGCAAGAGGTATATTGGGTGTAATTGAAGCCGTAGCGACGCTTGAGATCGAAATTGTTTCAGATTTGACTTTGTTGTCTGAGGACTTTCCAGTTGTTCGTTTGATGTCTATTGGAATTTCGCTTAAATCTCGAGTAGTTTCTTGGAGAATAGAGTCTTTCGAAGCATTTTTAGATCTAGATTCAGTTGAAGAAACACTTGGTTTCCGGGTCGAGTCTCCACTGAACAGTGTATCTTCGCCGCCAAGTGATGGATTTGTAGCCGTCGATTCAGTTGGCGAAAATGTGGTCGGGGTTATGCTAATGTTGTTTTCCTTATCGATCTCGACTTTGCTGACGGAGTTGAATTGCTTCTTGTTTTTCTTCGAGTTCTGCGCCTTTCCTTGAGACATCGATGCCGAATCCAGTGCAGCTAATATTCCACCCAATGGTTCTGACACCGAGTTTTCGACAGGGCCTGATGATTCTAAGACTTCAACCGGTATCTGTTTAACGATCTCCACCTTCGTAGCGGCAATTGTCTCTACTTTGGCCTCTGTGGTTAACGATTGGCCTGTTTTGGAGGTTGTCGGTTCTTCGCTTAGCAAAACCTTTGGTGAGGCCAATGCATTTTGATTGTTCAATTGAGATTGAGACGTTGGTTTGACAGGAGTTGCATTCGGGGTTGCGTCAGCTGACCTATCCATGTATTAGTGCAACGCTCAGCCCCAGTTTCAACTTTTAACCAAATACAAAGACTCACGTATCTTGTTCAACTTTCTTCTTGTGTCGGCTGCCCGTACTATTAGTTGAATCCTTTCTAGTAGGCCTAGATTATTGATTGTCAGCGATTTTTGAAATGGCACCAACCTATGTAGTGTATTTTGACTCACTTTTTCTTGACTGGGGAATTCTCTTTTCTGTTGGCTGGTCGGTTGGGTAAATTTGCCATGTTGTGATCAGCTCCGGGTCTTGTACCATTACGATGACGATCTGCCTGGACTCCACTATATGATCGATATGGGGCAGTTCCGGCAGTATTTGTTCTATTGTTCAATACTGCATGAGGCATTTGTTGTTGGAAGAATGCTCCTACTCCTCTTTCATGTTGGATAACTTCCGTGAACGCCGCATTTAGTCCATGTCCTGGAGTTTGTTGAAGTTGTGCTTGTGTCCCAGGATACAAAGGAACAGGCTGATAATCTGTTTTATATGGGAAAGGATCAGAGATATTCCCTGGAGTCATATGATTGCCATTCTGGTAACGAAATTGGTGCTGGCCACTTTGGGATTTCGAGGGTCGATGTTGGGATATTGAGTTTTTTCTTGACCAAGCTCGATTTTCGGACGCAGGATTACACATGTAATGGTTCTGATTATCTCTATGGTAACTGTGGTGGCTGGAGTTACTGCCTGATCGCTGTCTTGAATTCTCAAGTGGATATCCTGCTGTTAGTACACGTCCATTTGGCATCTTATAGCCATCAAACTTCTCAATCGCTAGAGCTAAGACATCGGCATCGAATCTATCATAACAATTAGCTTCATATCATTATTTATTCCAGTTTGAAATCTCACGTTATGAAAGCTGGACCATTATTATTGGGTCGAAGTAAGAATTTAATCGACACGACTTTTCCGACTTCGGACATTAGATTTTTCAACTGATGAGTGTAAAACATCTTCAAATCTGCACCTGTCATGTATAGAGTCCGGCTAGAGGAGTGTTTTGGCGCAGAACTGTCGTAAGTATACAGACAGTAGTCATCTGTCTTACAGAGATTTGGATCTCTTTCCATCTCACCCAAGTTCGGCAACGGTTGACGGATTTTAGAATTTTCAAAATTCTTAAGATTTCGAACATCATTAGGAAGTTCCATGCGAGAACCAATCGAATTATCTTTGCCCATGCGACGGTTGAAGTTATCGCTAAAAGGGACGGGAGCATGCTCGTTGCGGAAGTAAATAGGCTCGGGTCGAAGAGCTCGAGGAGGGCTTCCTCCCGTGCTATAGAACATGTTTTGTTGCTGATAGTTCTGCGATGGGTGTATAAACTTGTTTAGCTGAGTTCCATAAGGCCCAACCCATTGATGTCTTCTATTTTGATGAGCCTCAATCGAATTTCCACGATGCCTAGATTTGTTGTGAAGCCCATTATCGTTTTGGTAGCTCTCAGGGCGAGTTGGGGAAGCATTCAGGCCAGTAGTAGCATTAGTCTTATTGGCCATGTTGCGCTGATTCTTCATGAATCTATCGTATTTTTGTGGTTGGTGTGCATGAGTCGATGTCATCCCCGCGGCAGCTTCGCCTCGATTCGCATATTTCAAGTGGTTTTGAGCTGTTTGGTTTGGCGGCATACTAGCAGTTCTATTGGTATGGAAGCTAGAGTTGAGTTGGGGTTGCATGGAACTGGAACGATACGATTCAGGATTTACTCCTGCTGCTTTTCCTGTAATAGGAGCAATTGCTGGTCGATTGACTTCGTTTCCAACCTGAATATAACGAATTTCATGGCCTGAGACAGCTCTAATATTCGGAGCGCTCGTGCCTTGAGGATGCAACAGCTGAGATGTATTGTGAGAAGGGACTGAGTTAGTGACTGTCGGGGTGGCTTGTAAGAGGCGCAAACGACAATTCTCCAAAGCTGCTTCAAGCGTCGGCTTTAGCTCTGGAGCAATTTCCTCAGGCTCAGTAGGGCAAAAATGCTGGTACATGCTACCCGCAGCAGAGTTCAAAACCAAATCTTTATGATCTGCGACCCAGGCTTCGGCATATTCATTAATTATCGCTTTCTGTGTTTCTGGTTTGCATCGCTCATTTTCCTCGCCAATAAAAAACATGACATAATAAAGGAATCCTGGGCCCTCCAATTGTATATCGGCTGCATCCCAAAGAAAGCAAAGGTTATCCCAGTTGGTAGGCTTGCTAACATAGCAAACAATATCTGGATATAAATTCAACAAGCTGGTAGCTTTAGCCTGGGCATCGGCCACTAGGTTACAGTGCGCAATGCAGGGGATTGCCGTAGTAGCAGATTCTCGTTTTGGAAAGCGGCCACGGTCAGTGGAGATCCATGCAGGCATATGAGGAAGATTTCGAACGACCCATCTTTCAGGATTGCTTTCTGTAGCTTGAGGAGCTTGATGAGCTTGGGAATTCTGCATCGTATGTATCGGGACGTAATATGGAGTTTGATGATTCATTTTTCCGCGATATTGTAGTGAATGAGAGAACAACGATTGTTGGTGTTGGTTCGAGGATTAGAAGTGGGACTTCGTAGATTTGTGTAAATTCTCTCCGCGGAGTCGTGAAGTGAGGAGTTATATGCTTGTTTGAATGTCCCAATTGAGTGCGGAAAAATCAAATTCGACAATACCTGCTGGTGATGCCGACGAGATCTCCCCCTAAGCAGTTATAGAATTGTTGTGAAAATATTACGAAACTACTGAAGCGGCTTTTTTGTGAGTTAATTGCTACCGTCAGCAATAGCAACGCAACTTGTATGAAAGCTTGAGGCTCGATGCGGCAATAATTGACTCGTTAGATGCTACAATAGAACGAAACGAGATAGAATTGATTGTGATAGTGTAGAGATTGTAATCGTAAAGAAGCGATAGAATAGAAAGGAATATGGTGACTGATATTAAAAGTGTAAGCTATGAAGAAGGACCTTCCGGAAGGTTTATTAGAATAGAAGGTGAGAAGACCTGGAGAGAAGGTTGAAGAGGGAGGTTGAGGTTGAAGAGAAAGGTGGAAGAGTAAGGTTGACTGTTTTTTTTTATAGAAGAGGAAAAAAAATTGTGAAAGCTAACAGAAATTCCCTACCGTACTAATTCACCTTCTAGATGAACGCTAAGAGCCCCAAGTACTATCTAGTACCTCTAGTAGAGCTTCATTACGAGCGCCCAGGTGGTTGATGTGAATAATATGTGTAATATTATTAGAACTTGCATTTTATAGTTCATTGTCTTCGTGTCATTAGCATGATTTGAGGCCAGCTCTATCCTACCGTATCGTACCTACATATCCATTCAGACTGACGCATAATGGAAGGAAGGGGCCAGATCGCATACTATGAAAATTCTAGCAAGAGGGTTTCGTCACTTCGTTTTTTCCGTTTCTTCGTCCTTTTGCCCTTCGTCCTATAATTCTTCCATTCTTCCATCTTCCCTATACTGAACTCAAACACGAGAAAGAAAAGCTCCATTTGAATACTTTGTTTGAAACTGTATGTGGTGAACTACATAGAATAAGCAACAAGTACGAAAGGAACATACTTCTTGATTATAAAACTGCCGTCTTGAATCTTAATATTTAGTAAATCCCTTCAAATTATTGTGACTGTCCCATCATAAACCACTAGACCTCTTTTTCTGCCCAAGTCAAAATCATGTATTCGCTTCCATATGTCACATTACCCAGTTCTGCAGGAAGACTTCGGTACTTGATGTGATTAAACAAATTGATATTGTGAAATTGGTATTGTAAACTTTTAGGATGATGTACAACGCAAACAATACAAAGGCTAGTTTTTGGAAAGAGCATTAAGCATCGTCAATATCTCAGATTTACTGTCTCCAACAACAGCTTTTCCATTGCTCCAATCCACAGTCTGTTGAAACATTAGTCAAAAGATCATTCCGAAATATATAATGTAGGGCAAGGAACACACCAGAGGTCTTTGGAAGCTATCCTCATTGGCTTTGATCCTCCTTACGGCATCTGCTTCATCCTTTGCACCTGTGACAATACTGCCAACCTTTGATACACCTATGTATTCCAGAATACTCTTAAATTGATCTGGGGTAGGAGCAGATTCGGTGACTTCCAATTCGAACTCTTGTCTCTTTTGGTTGGTTTGTGCAGAGTGGTCGCTAGCCTGATCCTCCGTCGCAGATTGAGTAGCATTGGCAGAAGCTTGCTTGAGAAGAGTGTGGACTCTTACTGAAGCTGGAGAGCTTGCCTTGTGAAAGAGAGTAATGACATCGAGAGTTTTGTGCTATAAATTAACAATGTTAGTAAATACCTAATAATAGTCTACTATTGAGGATTGAGGTCCCTAGAAGCTTTCGTTATACTTACGAATCGAAACATTCTGGCTGATATGTATTATTTTGTTGATTGCTATTATTATAAACGTTCTGAGATGCTGTTGTTTAACGTCGTCGAAATCTTGAAGCTCTGAAAGTTAAGATGACGTTGACCGTTTTGACCGTGTGCGGCTTTCCCCTCCGTACCATGCTATCAAAAATAAATCCTTGGTGAATCCTTGATCCCTGCCATTTCTACGCAGTAAATTTTGTGTTTTGTACCATAGCAACGAGGACTTTTGATTTGTCGCGTAGAAGACGTGAGACTATTAAAATCCTAAAGAATTCGAGAACACCACAAATTTACCTCCTCACGCATTCCAGAAAATACCAGTCTATTTTGAGACACATCACATTCTTCTCCCTTGCTTTAGAAATTACATAATGCCGCCATTAATATTACACAATGTTCCAGAGGAGGAGTGTTATGTAGGTGAAGATGGTATCAAAAGACCCTATGCTATGCTGTTCCCTGGGTAAGCTTTTTCACGTCCATACGATGGAAGGTTATCAATCTGATTCGAGTAGAAATGATGGAAATCCCGCCGCGGCAAGAGTTCGAAGAACAGTTCCAGAGACAGGATCCTTTGGTAAATCGACGAGACGATCTCGATCAAGAACCGGCACACCAGCTTTGAAAAAGGAGGATCCAACCTTGGCAGCTGCAGATGCAATCTTTGCTGCTACTTTCGCAAGGAGAGCTGCGGCGACTTCAGACTCGGGACCATCTCAGCGCAAATCTTCAATACCGTCTTCATTATCGCAAAATAACATTCGAGACAACAATGCTTTAGTAGCTATTGATGGTAATGCGGGTCAATCTTCGAGATTTGTACACAAGGAGCCTACAGAGGTTATACTACGAGGCTTCATGCCAGAACATCAATGGGCAGCTATTGCAGAATACGAAAGAATTGCTGGCCACATATGTGAAGATTATCCTCGCGACGCACCTCTAGATCAACGAAGATACAAAACCGACCTTCGAGATCCTGTTGTTCTACGAAGACGTCCGATGACTATAGAAGAAAAGGCAAAGGCCTTGAAATATGCTGGCGGGAAGCACTGGATTAAAATTACGTTCGAATCCGCGGAAGCAGCAGATGCAGCGATAGAAGCCTCACCACAAGCAGTACTTGGTTATTTTGTTCACGCTGAACTCTATCGCGGTGCGCCACCAGCAAAAGACGAACTCGGAGTTTCTACAGTAACATCAGAAAGATCATCTCGCCTCAATTCTAATAGACACCGCTTCGACCCTGGACCATTCCTTCCAGGCGCCGAACGTCCACTTCAACAATCCGGTCTGCCCCGTTCCTGGACTACTCCTGAAATGTCGCAAATTACTCGAAGCGTACACTTCGAAGATCGCGCTCAATCTCCCGAAGGCTCTCAAGCTACCAGTCATACAATCGATACTACTACCTTAACAACATCTACAATCACGGGTGGTAACCTTGCTCTTCAACAACGGCCGTCTTCTGCAGGTTCTGCCACTCCCGAAACACCTTCCCTTTACTGTCGAAAAATCCCAACGGCTCAACGACTGCAACTTCTTCCTGCCGATCAGGCCCTACTCCCTCAAAAATCGTACACGCAACAAGTTTTGTCCAACATTCCATTATTGAATTGGTTCAGTGCAGATATCATAGGGGACACAGTGCCAAGGACAGAGACGGGAGAATTCGATTGGGCAAACGCGAGCCTTTATTGGAGATGGATCTACTGGTTCGACACATACCTAGGGATTTTTGGAGTTGTGGGAGGGGAGAAAGATGATTAGAGCTGATCATACGGAAAGCTTTTAATGGAGAAACGGATTGTCAGGAGTGACATTTTGGAAGACGAAGCATATTAGGTCGTTTTGGAGAAGCTTTGAGACTATACCCGAAATTGCGCGAAAAACTACAGACGAAAAGCGTAGATGGCACAGAAATGTAATAAATGACCGGCCAACCAATTGGGTATGGATGATGGGGTGGCTGAGGGAAAGGAGTTTTTGGCGCGAGACTTTACTCAGCGAATATAGCATGAAAGTTTATTTTGTCATTCTGTCAATCATCAAATATGAAACTACTACTCACAGCTCTCTCTTTCTACTTTGTTGTTGTTAAACTTGTCAACATACCTCCAAATCGTCGCATACACAATTTTATATAACTCCACCCCAGATTCCGAACCCAATCCCGATACTCCGATGCCCATATACCCGTATACGCATGCTAAAAAGAAAAGAAAAGAAAAAGAAAAACTGGTCTAGAGGGGTATTAGTATGCTTGAAGCCATAATCCACGTGCTAAACGTTTAAACATAAAATCTATCATTCCATTCTCGCTCTCTTCTATCTTCATCCTGCTCAGACTCGGTTTCTGATGATGAAACTGGCTCGTCTCCGCGGATGGTACCCTCTGAATGCATACTGCTGGTCTCGTGCGCCATCTCTGCTAGAGTGTCTGCGGATAGCAGTGCGCTTGTCTCTGCCTGCGTGCCCGTTTCCGTTTCTGCGAATATTTCCTGTGAGGAAATTGGTGACGGGACCTGCGAATCTAGGATAGTCTCGTCTTTAAATATCTCGGGTGTGACAGAGCCGAAAGCCTCGAACCTGGATCTCTCGCTATATTCTTCTCTAGGAGATGGAAGTTGGCTGGCAATCTGACTAGGCGGGGGCAACTCAAGTGGATCTAAGCTTCTTTCGACGGGCTCTGGACTAAAGGGCCTTACACCTCGAGAGCGGTTCAGAACCCTGGTATCTCGCTCGGAGAATATTGACCCGCTGTCTATATCACGATCTGCGACTGCAGCTAGTGACTGATAATGATTGTTGTCAACAAGAAGACTATCACTACGCTTGTGGTTAACCTTTTTATGGGGCGCATCAGTAGCGGGATGCGTGGCATCCACAAGGATTGATTTTTGTGGAAGAATGCTGAAAATCTTAGATGGGCTACCATTCGAGTCTGTGTTCGTAGAGGGGGGTTCCGATGAGAAGAGATCTTGACCGTGTTCGAGTAGATCTTCGAGGCCACCTCCTGTCCAACCCTTCCGTGCAAGGGCTTCAAATATTTCCACTTCTGCGCGGACGAGAGATGAGCTAGCCTCGACTACCTTGGTGCTCACATCTTGACAATCTCTCAATAATGCTCTTGAATGTTCACCGTGTAGTGTTGTAAGGCCGTCAAGTCTTGTAGTCAATTCCACCAGATGCCCTCGGAATCCTCGCACGTCTCGCTTCCTCTGCTTGTGTAATCTCAGCCCTTCTTTCTCCATTTTTTGTATTTCTTTGCTCTTGTTCTTCACTTCCTTTCGATATGAGACCTCCTCTTCCTCTATTTGCCGGCCCCAATTGTCCAGTTCATGCAACAGAGGCACCTCAAATGATCGGTATACACATTCTGAAAGTATTTGCTGATGGTTCGCTATCAACTGGTGTACCCCACTAGCAGACATCAAGTTATCTCCAGTACAGTTCCCTTTTGCAGTAAAACTGTTGCTAAGACTGCCGCCAGGAGGAGCCAAGGCTTCGGATCTTGCTTCTTTTAATCGTGCACATGCTTCTAAAGCACTACCAAAAGCGGATGCAGATGAGCTTAGCTCTGCGAGTGCTAGTCGATAGCTTTTGGCGGTGCTAATGAGTTCGGAATAGGCAATCTGGGAAAGTTCCAGGTCGGCTTTCGTAAGGACGGCGTGTGGTGGATGAGGAACTGGTGGGGGTGGAAGCGCAAGGGAAAATGTGGATGCAAGGGGAAGTGTGGAAGCATACGAATGAGTTGGAGATCCGGGGAGGGGACGTTGCGAGGGGGATCGTGGTCGAGAGGTCGTTGGTGCCATGATTGTATTCGATTTGTTTACAAATCCAGATTGAAGCTTGAAGGGAACAGGTAAAAGGTCAGGCACATTCAGATGTTATGAGAGACCTACAGACTATCGAGGCCGCACAGCAGAATATTCAACAATTCAAAATATTATTGACATAATGTTTTAGAAGTTATGCGCGTGTTGACAACCAATAAAACAGGATAGTTTGTGATAAAGATACCTCTACCTACCGAGTATTAATATTCAAGATAAGAGACATGCAAGGATTTGCTCAGCAGTGGGTGCAGGGATTCGTGGGAGGACAAAAATCTTGAATTCGAGGAAAGCTTTTGCGTAATTGCTTCGAAAGCTTCGAGACTTGGTAAAAAAGACTTCTTTTAAATCATGGGATTGTAATGTAGGTTTTGATTGAAATCAAATGATATTGAGATTAATTGTAGTTTTTCCCATTTAATTTTAGAAGAGTTTCACGAATCCGTGCACCACTATTTACTTGATGACTTTAGCGCGATAAGGCGGGGAGAGGCAGAGCTCGGAGACTTTCTTTAATTGCTAAACACAAACAATCTGAACTAACCTCCTCTCTAACTTTTTTCTATTTGCAGATCTGAAAAACATAGAAGCACATCTTTGTGTATATCCTGATATTTTCAATACTTTCCTTCCATACACGATCTGCAACGGTCACAATTCATAAAATGCCTCCACCATCAGCTCTCACTATCCCCGCAGTCACGAAGCACACTGCAACTGTCATCATGGCTCATGGTCTTGGTGATAGTGGTGCTGGATGGGTTTCGCTCGCAGAGAACTGGCGTCGTCGCCAAAAGTTTCAAGAGGTCAAATTCATATTTCCAAATGCGCCAACCATCCCCATCTCAGTCGTATGATAAGCAACCCATTTTCAAAGAGATGTTCATGCTAATAAATCTTCCAGAACTTTGGCATGTCCATGCCAGGTTGGTATGACATCGTAAGACGCACTGATTCCGTTCGTCTTTGCATTTATAATTCACCCTTGTTGTACAGAAAGCTTTCGCTGACCACTATTAATGTAGACAACCTTTAGTGACCTCCAGGCAGAGCAAGATGAGACTGGAATCCGACGTTCCCAAGCTTACTTCCACTCGCTCATTAAATCCGAAATAGAAGATAGCAAGATTCCATCCAACCGCATTGTGCTCGGCGGTTTCTCCCAGGGAGGCGCAATGTCCATTTTCTCCGGTATTACATGTCCAACTCAGCTCGGAGGTATCTTTGGTATGAGTTGTTACATGTTATTGCATAACAAGCTTCAAGAATTTTGGGGCGCAGATGGAGGCTCCAACAAGCAGACTAAGATCTGGATGGGCCATGGAGATTCCGATCCTCTTGTTAAACCAGAATGGGGTATCAAGACGGCAGAGGTGCTACGTGGTGAAGGCTATGATGTCCAATTGAAGATGTATCCGTACGTGCATCTCTAAGATTCATTCTTTTAAAATTTTATGCTAACTCTATCATAGAGGTCTCCAGCACTCAGCCGATGTTTCGGAGATTGAAGATCTTGAGCAGTATCTTAACGGTAGAATCCCACCAACCGCAGATAAAGAGAGTCTATGACTAGAAGAAGCCAATCTCAAAAGACCTTACAATTTAGCGGTGCTAGTGTGCTTCTTCCTGGCAACATTCATAGCTTGGCGCTGGTTGCAGAGTAGGGGAAATGACAGAACGACAGATACCAGGACGAGATAGTTCCAATTATGATTTTCCGATTCGGAGCGTGGATATGTCACCAATACAGCCGCCGGACGGTTTTTAATAGCTAGAGTGTTGGAATTTTGCTCAGCTTGTCAAATACAATATCTCTTTCCTCGAATCTTTAAATGGTGGCTCCGTGTTTCGAAGCCTTTCCGTGTAATGTGTATAACAATTACAATATACCTGGTTATTGTTGTGTCGCTTTCATTCCCACCCAAGCTCAACTTTTAGGACAAAGGAGTCTGTTTTGGGAGAGCCGACTTTTCTTTGATCTTAATGACCCTTGTCATACTGAATCTTCGAAAAATGTTCCCTGCGCTTCCAGCTCGCTGAACAATATTGACCCTTGAATGTATTTACTAGGCACAGAAGCATAATGTCACAGCCTGGACCACTTGAATTTGACACGGCTGCAGTGATATATATGAAAGCTCTCCGGAAGAAGAACATAACTATACGGCGCAACAAATGGAGAAATGAACCTAGCTTTAATTTTAATAATCACCATTTTGATGGGCACATTGCAAGCGGTGGATTCGGTGTTGTTCTAAAGGTCATTAATACAGAAACGAAAAAGCCCTATGCCTTGAAGCTCCAGTGGAATCTCGGCAAATTCGACTTGAACCTTCCGGAAGGTGCTCTTGTACCTCCTCTCACACCCAGCAGCGAAGCCACTAAGAGCTCTTCTCGATCGGTAGAACGGCTAAGTCTTCGTGCTAAGCGGGATTCAGAAACAAGAATCTATCTCCGATTTATCAGAGGTGGACATCCTCACATATGCAATCTCGAAGCATTTGTTCAATACGTACCCGAGTATGGTTATGATAAACCAGTTAGAGGGCTTTATTTCGAATACTGCGATGCCGGTAGCCTGTCGAGTCTGGCAAAAGCATTTCGGACTCACAACGTTAAACCACCAGAATTACTTATCTGGCAGATCTTTTACGAAATGGTTAGCGCAGTTGCATTTCTTCATAACGAACATCCGGATTACAATACAACAAGTGAACACCAGGGGCGCGACGTGATTTTCCAAAACGACATGCAATCTGGGAATGTATTTCTGCAATGGGGACCCGATAAAGAAACCGGATATCCGCACGTGAAGATTGGCGATTTTGGAGTCGCGTTTACGCAGCCTCCAGGAGGTCATGTTCCTGATCTTGAGGAATATGATGAGCCTGCTTCGGATGATGAAGACTGGGAACCGCAGGATCGGAAAAAGAGAGGGGAGGTTTGGTGGTTGACGGCGGTGGTGTATGAGTTGGCTCGTACCGGCGTGGTTCTTGGTACTCTTGATAAAGAGAAAGGAAAACTTCTGGATATTAGACCGATTGAGTGTCATCTGAGTGAGGATCTGGATCAAATGCTCAGAGGAACCCTAACAGCTAAGATCGATCAGAGACTTTTTTCTGGAGAACTTTATCTCAAGCTTAAGAGTGCTTATCAGGATAGATTAGGTTTGATGTATAGAAAATTGCCCGATTGGGTAGGAGAAGAGGTTTTGAAACATACATTCAACGAAGAACGACTGAGGAAATTGGATGAAGGAGCACTTGAGATTGAACTCGCGGAGAAGAAACACGCAGATGCAATTAGGAGAGTTGAAGAAGCTCTACTGGAGACATGGATAGAGGAGCATGATACAGATGAGTTAGAGAAGCTTGATGAAGAGGGTGTTAGGAAAGCTATGAATGCTGAGTTCCATGAGCAAGCAGTGCGAGAAGTAGAAGCAAGACGAAAAAAAGCCTTGACTGAAGCGGGAGCTGAAGAATCATAAGTCTTGGTGGTTGTACGTTGAGAATATATACACATCCTAGAACAGTTGGGCAATCAGGGAATCCGTCCACCCTTTTTGGCTAAATTCCACTCTCGTCTGGGTGTTTCCAATCATAATCCATCACACGATTAAATGAAACTCATATAAATTTCTTGATAGCTCGAGTTGCAAGCTTGTTTGAGGGCTTCAAGTATCCAAGAAAATATCCAAAAAAAAAAAAATTTCAAACAATGTATTATCTTGAGTAAAGACGATTTTCGCTTCGAATTAAGACTCAAAATCAACTTAATAAGTAGAATATCTCTGGAAATCAAGAGCTTGTCATTCATGGACTACAATTCATAGTATCGGGTGTTGTATAAGCATGTACTCTACAAGGAACAATTAGCTATGTTCATACCAAGCCTTTCTCTATCGAGCCTAAGAACTTTTCTCAGAGCACTCCACTCTGCAAACCCGTTACCCATATAATTCTCAAACCAAAATGAGCAAACTTAGGGGATAAAAATTATCAATTAATTAAATACTTGTATATACAAAGGTGTTTGCGCCTGAATATCTTCCACTAAGTCTAGCTGACCTTTCAGGTTTGCCATACTCTATTCATGATCGAGCTTTCGATTATATACCTGAGCGTGTCCTCGGCCAATCACTTGAGCCAAGACCTCACTAGCTGTACTACCTATACCAAGCTATCTCTTCGTGAAAGTTGAGCAGGATTTGTATTTCCTAATTGTGTCCAAAATTCATAAGAACATTCGAAATTATCCGGTGGTTGAAAACAATCCCTGAATGTTGTATTCCAACTTCAACGCTAATCAGGAAGAAACCCTTGGCATAAAAGTAATTATCTGAGGTATCTAGGCGTACAAGAAGTAGCTCGCCAAAACTAAAAGATATACGGTGCTAATTGAAGTGCTACGAAAATTTCGGTCGGAAGCTGATTTGGAAGAGGCCGTACTACTGCTCATGCCAATAGTTGTGCTGGTAGTTTGGGTACTAGTGGAGCTGGCGCTAGGACTGCTGATAGTACTCGTAGCTGTACTAGCTGCGACCGCCGTCTGAAGAGCCAGCGTGACGTTGGTGGAAATTGGCGGATCTATCCACCCATTCTTCTGTACTTGCTGAATTCCAGCGAACCATGCTTTCGCCATTTGCTGATATCCATAATCTGTTGGATGAAGTCCATCTACTAGGTCATTCACAGTGACATAGTCCATCATGTTGACTGTGGAAACCTTTTGACCGGCGGAAACTTTAGAAGCAACGATATCGGGAATCTTAGAATTGAAAGCGACCATCGCCGCATCTACGGTAGAATTTGAAGCGGGTGTAAGCTGAGCAACTATGACAGTAACATTCGGGACCATAGAAGTGATCTCATCGATGAGTCCACTGAGTCGATCTGGAGCTGTGGTGACATTGTTAAGATTGTTCATGTCGTTCGTACCAGCCATGAGCAAAACCAGATTTGGATCCTCGGGAAGAGATAACTTCGCATATTCGGCAATTTCGGATATGATGGCCCCTGGATGACCCTCATTGAAATTGTCACTCATATTGCCTGCTCGGACCGAGCCCACATATTGAACGGTGTTTCCAGCGGATGTGAGTAAATTACGAAGACCAAGGCGAAAGCCATTCCCATCACTAGACAAGTAGCCGAAGGTGATCGAGTTACCGAGAGGTTGCTTTGATAGTCAGCATGCGTAGTGATTAGACAAAGAAGTCAAAGGATGGACCGAACACTCGAGTCGAGAATGAATGCATCATGATCATGATCTTGAACAGGGGTCTTACAATTCTGAGACTCTGTTCAGATTTCGTACGATTGGATTCCGTACGACTGGATTCCGTACCATTGGATCTCGTGCTGTTGTACCCACGAGTGTTTACGTTGGGAAATATCAGTGCTACAGAAGCGTTAGTCAGAGAGAAAGGAGAATGAGTGCCGATGCATGTAAACATACCATTGGTACATGACAGTAAAATGCTAATGCATATGTTAGCATAAAGAAGGGAATGCATCTGTACCGCAAATGTAACAAAACGGGATGGGGAAACGGGGAAGCCATCGTCACTTTAGACGGAGTACCACTGTCTTTATGTCTGGTAACAATAGGCGCTTGGGGAACATTTTCTCGACGAGGGGTGTTCCAAATCATCTATACATATTGCGCAGCCTAGATGCAGCCCAATTTTTAAACAGGGGTGGATTGGTCGGACGGCCAATAAAAAGTCTAAACGCTAGAGCAAATTTGAAGCTATCGTAACCTTCATGGATGAAAGGTATCCCATTTCGTGAGAATCATTCTGCCTCTCGTGAACCCCGCTGTGACTGACATAAATTTACAGTCATGCGGTACAAACCATGCTTCAAGTGGTTGCTAACATCTAAAGCGCGTACAAGAGACCATGGTTTGACATGAGGATCAAACGTCGTCTCATTAGAAACACCGAGCGCGGTGCAGATAGATTTTTCCTGCAGAAACTTCTAAACATTTCGTGGATAAACCTCAACGGTCGGGCGATTCCGAATAAACACGAAGTCCGCACCCATGAAAGAGCAATGGTGTTGTTTGATCAGAAAAGAGCTTGGATCAGGCTAATTGTTGATATTACCAGGGCGGAGAAGTGGTGTGTGGCTTTCGAGCGCGGCGCGAAGGGGGCCGGGGCCTATTTCAACATCACGTGGATTACCCGGACATTTATGTTCGGAGAATCAAATTCAATATTGTAAAGCTTGGAAAAAATTAAGAATATAACTAACACAGAAATACTAGACAATCTATTGAAACTTTCTATCTATTCTATATGATAAGCTCTCCGGAAGAAAATTTGTTTCAAACTCAATTCGACTACATAGTCCCCCCCGCGTACATCGTCCATGGTCCTTCAAATATCTTACTCGAAACCCTTCCCCCGCTCTCGGACCTTTCGAAACAGATCAAGATAAATCTCCAAAACATTGGATTGCGTATGAACTTTTGTGTTGTTCGCATCTATGTGAATATAGATGAGACATCCCTTATCACCAAGTCTAGGCATACGCATAGCATTGAATGCTTATCTCAGAGGTAGGTTGAGATGCGATAGCTTTCGGTATCTGAAAGTACGCTTCATTGAACATAACGATTGTATCTTTCAGGCGTGACGTGCGTTGGGATTCATGGGAATGCATATTGTAGGATTGATCCGAAATATAGTATGCATAGAGATGCAGATAAAAATCCAAAAATCGAGGTCCCAGAGTTCTTATCCTTTACAATCGACCGATGGTCGAAGGTTCCAGTACGGATAGAAATTTGCCATGCTAAGCGAAACATGACAAAATTTCATCGAAATAGGCCACATCATCCTCTTCATCTCTGAAGCAAAGCATACGACTTGCGGTTGCACTCAATTGTCTTGGCAGGATTACAACGATCCATCACTTCCCTTGCTAATTGATTCATAAACCCTTGAACGGTATCCAAGAACTCTTCTCTCTGTACCAGGAACGAGCCCGAGACACTTCGATTGGAACTTGAAATGTCCTTGTCGGATACTCTCCTGACGACGAATTGATTTAGGCGACGAAGGTTCCTCCGTAACGGATACAGGTTCTTCTCCAGCATTTTTCGAAGATCACCAGAATTCCCCCTGTTCGATTGAAAAGACTGCAAGCTAAAGGAGAGACCAATTTGTAATCGACGTAAGTGTCCGTTTGCGCAGCTAGTCTCCACACAAGACTTCAGGATGTTGGCAATCTTTGAATGAGAGTAGCTGTTGATTTGTATCGTGAGATCCAGGGTATGTACGTATTGAAAAGCTGGGGGCGGCTTTATGAATGTGTAGCCTAAGAATCGAATACCATAGTTGCTGATTGATGTCCGATAAGGTAGGAAACAGTAAAGTTCGTTCAAGACTTCTCGATAGATCATTTGGTTTGTGTGAAGGATAGGCGGTGAGTAGAGTTTGTGCTCTTCGCAGCGAGATTTCGGGCGGTTTGGATCCCAAGCGGATGTCCAGTCGAAGTCTGCCGAAGGGTCAATTGAAGGAATTAGGATTCGGTAGATCATTAGCCTAATCTCGAATGGGCATTTGAGGATGGGAGGGGTCCCGCTTCGGGTAGAGGTGATTGAATCCGCAGACATATTGATATCTATTCTTTGTCTCTTGGAAACTGCTTCGTCGAAATTGTAGAAACGTGAGAGGGATTGATTCTCAAATATTAGAACTGGGTCGTACACTGTCATTATCATGGATATGCATGTATGACGACTGACTCGATCCGCTGCTCCACCGAAAAATTGGTGATTACCGGTGAGTCTCCGTGGTGGAATGATGAGTGGCCATATTATTAGTAAGGTGGAGAGTTGTTTCCCGCCCAGTCGTAAAACGGGAGGGATCTACCACCCCCGTTACATTGAACAACTCAGCTTACTGGATTCGACTTGCTTTGCATGTCAAATCAAAACCTATCCACTCCACTTCATGATAACGATCTCCAGTACTACACGTGATTGATTAGCATGTGAAGAGAATGGTTTTTCCCGCGGTCGTTGATACGAGATGCTATTCGTCCAGTCTTCTCATGTTTGTGATTAGATTGGGCATCTGTAACAGATCTTCAATCAATCAAACAAGGAAAATCGAATGACTTGCCAAAATGCCTGAGTGTTGAGCTCACACGCTCCTCCATGTCAGCACGTTTCATGCTGTGTTTCATCCCAAAAATTTCATCAATCGTCTCGCTGTCATCAATCTCAAAAATCCCCTCACATCTCAACTTCGCCATTCACGAATTTCACTCGACAATCACGTCCTAACATCAATCCTCCTCAAAATGTCCCCCGACTTCCCCAACCTCCTCTCCCCCGCCTTCCTAACGTTCTCCACCTGTCCTCTCGACCCCACCGCTGATCCCTCCTCCACTGCATCTTCTAATGAGACTTCACCCGGGGAGGCCCGAAAAACGTATCTTTTAGCAACTATATCCCAGAATATGACGCTTTCCACCACACCAACTTTTATATGCACAGATTCTGCTAGCGCGTCATTCGCGCTAACGATTATTCTTGAATCGCCATTGACGCCTGCACAATTGGAGGGAAGTGTGAATGGGAACAGTAGTGGAGATGGACATGATTTTGATATCAAGAAATTAAAGAAAGGACACACAGTCGTGGTGCCGAACCCGAGAAGGCATGGGGTCAGAGAGGGAAAACAGGGGTATGTAAGGTGTGTGTGGGGTGATCTCACTGTGAGTTATTTTTGCGTTCTTAAAAATTGTTTCAAGGCTGATGAAGAATCGTAGATCATACCAACATCTTTGGATAAACTGTTAGGAATGAGTGAGAGATTTATTAAAGCTCGTGAAAGTGTTGAAGAAAACAGCCGAGGGGATCTGGTGATATGTCAATCATGTGAGAGGAAAGATAGTGAGGAGCAGCTTTCAAAATGTAAAGGTTGCAGTGAGGTTTGGTATTGTGGCAAGGTATGTTTTCCTATCTGGAAAGATGGCTCTCCGAGTGGTTGGTGGGCTGACTACGAATGCAGGAATGTCAAATTAAAGGATGGAATGAACAGGACCACAAGAGTGAGTGTAAGGTTTTGAAAACGGTGTGCAATATGGATCTGAATGATTGAATGATAGAGTGCAAGAGGTTTTCGATGCCCAGTAATCAATAAAAGCTGTGATTGTTGCAAAGGTCATTGCATTTTATCTAAAAGGCTAGAATAAATCGACTAAAGACAATGTAACATTATAAAGCCATAATAAAAGACAAAGAGCATAAGGAAATACAATAAGAAAAACAATTTGAATCTCTGTCCTTCTCTCTCCTTCCTTTGCTAAGTCAGAAATCCCTCCTCTGTTTTTTTGTTTTGATTTATTGGAAGAGCAGCGCAAGTTCAGATACATTGAAACAGACAAGATATGAGACAACAAAGAGAGACTCAGAAGAGTAACAAATCAAAAAAAAAAACATGGCAAAGACCAACATAAAGAATGGTTATCCCCCAGCAGCCATCGATATGCAAGTGTGTTTAAGAATAAGGAAATAGAGCTGATCCCTTCATCGTCATATTCAAACACTGATTCCATGCTTCCGAAACATATGCTTCTTCTGATCTCTTTCTCGAAGCCAGCCTTTGGAACCAACCCGATCACACCCTGGATGGGTGCACTGAAATGGTGCAGGGTGTTCTTTCTTGATATGATCTTGGAAAAGCTTCTTCGTTTCAAACCCGTTTAGTCCTACTCGGTCGCACGACATTTTATTGCAGATGAACGCAGAGGAGTTGTGCTCGGTCAGCATGTGCTGGGTGAGATCGTCGAGAGATCTAAGATTTTGACGAAGCACTACATCATAGTCCTGACAATTGTCATGTTTGCAGAGAAATGGAGACGAAAATATTCCACCAATGTAGTTCGACTCAATCTTGTGGTAACTTTCGATATGCTGTTTAAGGTGGTCCTTTCTCTTGAACCCTTCATTACCTCGATATCTAAGTGGGTCAATTAGCAACTCTAACAATCTCGTACCTCAAAAGTGCGAGGGTACTTACGTGCTGCAATGAGGACATGGATGTCGGGGAACATCTTTCTTGTGACGTGCTTGGTGCCGAATCAAGTCGCTGAATCTCCCAGCTGTTGACTCGCAATTAGGATATTGGCAAATATATGCAGAATGCCCTTTGTTATAGGCATGGCTATCGAGGTTCCACGTATCTTCGAATAGGCCTTCACACTGGTGGCATGCGAGTTTTATTTTTCCGTGGCATGCCTTCAGGTGATATTCACCATGGTAGGAACTACTCCATGCGAAGCAGCCTGGGATGGGACAATGAAAAGCTTCATGATTGGCAATCCTGCAATGCTTCTTGAGATCTTCAAATGTATGAAAGCTCAACCCACAGCTTTGCACACAGGATAGTGGCAGATGATTGGGGGCCTTACTTTTAGTACAAAAGATTTCCTGGCCTTTTGTATAAAGTGCAAGTTCCGATGTGTCAAGTTCTGATGAGCAAGTAGCGCAGGTTGTGTTGGGGTATGTGTACCCTGCTCCATGCTGATACTGGCTGTTATTTGTGAGTAAAGCCAAACTATATGCCAAGACGGGGATTGTACATACAGTAAATGGTGCGTCAAGCGAGATTTTTCTTTGAATAAATCATTGGTATCGGTAGCCAGTCTTGCCTCCGAGTTCGAGAGTCCGATCGCCCTTTTTCTATGAGTTAGCATTTTTTTTTAAGCCACTCACTCTGTTCCCATGTCAACTGGATTCGCGGCATGCCAATCAACAAATTCTTGCCAGGATTCGTCGGTGATATCTTCAGGTGATAGGTTGTAGCTGCCGTCCATCTTGTATGCAAGTTTGTCGAAAAGGGTAGCTGATACCGAAGTTCTGAAAGAGCGGCGATGAAAATTCGAAGCGGGATAAGATTTCAAGAGAAAACAAGGTAAATTTTGGCGTAGAGTCTTGATGAGGAAAGACCATAAACATATATCGATGAGTGATCTTGTTACGCTGCTTTAAAGCTACAAGGTCTGCGAAAAAGGGCGTTGGCGAGTTTAATAGGTGATTGCAAGGTCGTTATGCAGCTCACGCATTTGATGAGCAAATGTAGAATTCAGCTTACCACCAGGCAGGGCCACGACCATTTATTACTCATTCATGGTTGCGACTTTCCTGAATACAAACATTGAAAACCAAGAAAGAAAAAGACATCTAACCATTAACATGAAAATTTAGGGCGAATATAGCCTAAGAAAGAAAGGGGCACCAAACCCTCGAATTTTATTTATATACAAGAATTCCATAATCCCATAAACACATACATTATAATTGTTTCATTTACCCCCAGATATCGCCAATATCGACGGTCCCAGCCGTGTCCCAATTGACCGCGTCGTCTTGCACTTGAAACGCTTCGATCTCATCTGCTTTCCCATCAATTTCCACAACCGCAAACGCAGCTCCAATCGCGGTAACTGCTATGGATTTGAATACTTTCGGATTTTGTGTCGAGTTTGCCATCGCTGATGGATGAGACCCCATGGCCGACCAGCCATTAATAGCTCCCGAATACGTGTTTGTTTTGATACCAGTACGCGATATCACGAGTGTTTCTCCCCAGGTTTCGAAACCGGTTTCCACGTCGCCAGTCCGGTCAACATGTGTGTAAGATGCAGATGCTGCGATTGGAATGCCGAATGTGAAGGAATAGTACGATGCGGCATCTAACCTCCAAGCTTGATCTAAAGGGTCTCATTAGCCTAAAATGTAAGATAGAATAAAACTATTTCATAGAAAACTCACTGGCATATTCCCAAGCTGAAATGGTCATGACGCTACTCGGATTTTGATAGTACAAGTTTATTTGATCTGCTGCATCTGGACGGTAAAATGGCTGCAATGCAAGACCAGTGTTTTCTACAACATCAACCATGATTTGGGTTAAAACCCAGCCCGACGTGGTCAAGTTTCCGACTTGCATTTTGTTATTCGCATCTTGAAAAGCGATGATGGTGGTATTGGTGCATAAGGCGCATTGCCAGTACATCACCGCAACTCTTGAATCCTCTGAGATTATGTACTTCTCGGAAGACAAGGTTCCTTCTTTCCATGAATCTGAAGCGACATCATATATGATATCGTGAAGAAGATTTTCAGAATCTGAGTATAATACAGTGATTTCCTTTATTTCAGTCAGTATAAACTTTCCTACTGGAAATATGATAACCTACGAAATCATTTTGAGGCATCGTCACAGCGGCAGCAAACGATGAACCATTTTTAGCGGTAACAACTGGACTTATTGACCAGTTCCCACTCGATGCATTGTTATGTGCTTCCAGTATGTTGCCTTGATTATCTTGATAATAAACTCTAGAGTTATTGACGTTGTTGGACTCGTAGGATACTGCGGCAAGATTTCTTTGGAATGGAGCAATGGTAGAGGTCGCCAACGATACACTGTTTGTTGAAGTGGGCGAATTGCTTGTCGATGGATTCGTCGTCGAAGTCGTGGGTGATGAGCTATTAGAAGATTCTGTGCTACCGGGTATCTCATCGACAGTAGCCACGCTCTTCTTCTTAGATGCAACAACTCCTCCAACCACTGCCGCTATGACTACGATCAATCCAAGGACACCAGCTAAGATATACCACTTCCACACTCTTCGTTTCCTCTGCGTACTCTCTGTATACACTATCGCTTCTTTTTCCGTCGACACTGGCTGTTTGATCAGAGGCGCACTGTGTAGTGCCGGTGATGATGGAGCCTCCGAGCAAGCACTATATTGTTGAGCCGATAAATTTGATGATGTCCTGTGTGACAGTGCGATTGGGGACTGGTTGTAATTATCGAATGGAAGTTCCGCGGGAAATACTGGCATTCCTATGAACTTCGTCTCTTCTTGATAGTATGGGCGCCCATCCTCATCTGTTCGTCTGCTGCCGCCAACAACTGGACTCGATTTATCATGCTGCTGTGGACCGTAATATTCGAAAGGCTGATTAACAACCTCCAACTCGCTGTGTCCAGACATCAGGTCATCACGTAAGTTCAAACTTAGTATGGGTACTACCGAAGAAAAGGGAAGGGGAGGTATTCATAAAATGAGTTCCTTCGACAAAGCTCAGAAGCGAGCGTACGATGAGAAGGGCGAACGACCGTGATATCCTTGATATCTGTTCCCCATCAACGACCCACATAGTTGATCAGTTCAAGCGCTTCTCAACAGCTTGGATCATATGTGGACCTCTCCAAGGATACTCGTAAAAATAAACGAAATATTCCAAGAACTGTTACGGACCCCAAAAACTCTATGGTTCAGTCAACGGAAAAGGTCTTGGCTAGGGAGCATACAACAATCATCTCAATAGGGACAGGAACTCGGCTCTGTGTTTTTGTAAGAGAGGAATCAACAATACGGGCGTGGCACCGATAGTTGAAGCCACTGAATGATTTAGCCATGCCAAATTAATTTCGTCTGCTGGAGAATAAGATATGCTAGTGGTTTGAATCCCAACAGTGGGATGACTCCAACTTTGAGCCGTAGTGGTTTCAAGCCATCACCCGCTGCATCCGGTAAAGTGGGTGTGGGGAATCACAGATCCTTGGGTCAACTGAGCGTAATTCACAATTTTAAGCGCCGGGAATGCTTGCTTGCCATGCTTCAAGATTTCAGCGAAGAACGTTTGACGCCGTATCTGGTCAAAACCCCTGTACCGGCAGGACGGAATTGTCAACTCAAGAGTCGCAGAGCACTTCATTCATCCATTTGGATCTATTCACCTGTATTCAATCACCCGCCTTTCTCAGATTGGTAAGTTAACTAATTATATGGCACATTTGCCACTTCTGCTAACATTGTAAGCTTATTTTGACTGTCAAAAAAGATCGTCTTGAAATTTCTTGGCCTCTTCGCAGTGCCCCAACATTGAAGTCCCCGAGGTCCCCGGGTGGATTCGATTTTCTCGTGCGAGAACACATTGTTAAAACCCTTAACTTTAACCTTAAGCATAAACGAAACTATATTTATAGATGGTATAATGATAACAATAATAAATGCAGGAGATATCACAAATTTCATTTAGGATATATTCCGTTCCACATCCGCGACTCCACTATAATACGGGGATTGCACGTTGAAATGATGTGAATGGCTCTTGCTTTTAAGGGGCTATATATTCCAAGAGACTATCTATCACACAGCATCACATCAATAAAATATCGGCTAGCCGAATGAATAGTTGTGGGTTACCAATTTCTCAAGTGGCCGAGATTGTTATGACCGAGAAAACATCCTCTAGCCGATCACGTTACTGACACGTGATCGTGAGCTGCTGTCATTTTTGGTTTGCTTACTCCTTGCGAGCCTCGCGATACAAGGTGACTTGATAGCAATCGACAGGCATATATGATATTATAAAAATTTGTATACATGTCAAGTCGAAATAATAAGGCATGATGGATGTGTGGTCAATTCGGAGTGCGATGTACTTCGCTTGTGCGAGCGAAGGACCAACTTTAAGACCTCAGAAGGCAGTGTTTAAATTGTGGTAGTCCCAAAACCCCGTTCAAACCTGAATACATGCGCATTCGTACTGTTTCTATGTATTAATTCTGAGCTAAAACATCAACATTGAAAGAAATTTGTTGTGCCAAGTGCGATAGAACCGTAGAGTAGCTCTCTACGGCACACCCTTTGCTGGCTGTATTATGGCTTCTTTCAAGAATTAGAGCTATTAAAGAGTTTCCGTGTCATCCCCAAACAAAGATACACATAACAGTGCAAACAATAAACTATTTCAAGATGGATGAAGAGTTTGAGATCATAGATCTCCCAGATGGATATCATGTCTCCGACTTGAGCGCAGATGATCGCGCAATCCAACCTCTAGTAGCGGCAATGCAGCTGACTGCTAGCCGAAGCGACAGAAATAGAGGGGGACCCATATTCCATGCGGACCTTAGACTGTCGGATCCAGCAGGCAGGGACTTCGGAATGAACATCATCTACGAAATGTTTTCCCGCGGTTTACCCAATAAGCGTCGAATGATGTCCTGCGAAATATGCGAGACATTCATCAGAGATTTCGGTAATCTTTGCTATCTCTCCAATGATGGAACACTCGTGCCATTCATCTGGCCAGGCGAAGACATCGTCCCGGAATATTACAGACAAGCAGTGGCCAACGTGAGGAAGTTATTTGTGGGGCGTCCACTCGGAGAAGAGTTCCGAAGTCACCTCGAGACGGTTCAACAATGGTTAGCCTACTACGTACGCAAATCCGGAACTTCTGGTACTTACGACCACATGGACGTCGGTATTCTAGGTCATGTTCGAGCTTATCATGGACCAACGGAATCGGAGCATCTCGCTGAAGTTCTAGCAAGAATACTAGCAGATAATGATGAGAAGACAATCTCTCGTACACACGCGATGTTAATGAACGATTCGTTACCTCATGTAAAGTTATATCAGCCATGGATTACGTGGATAAAGAACATTGCCATTGCTATCAAAGTACGGGACGATCTCAAGCCCGAAGCTCGAAAGACTTTAATTGCTAAGTACTCATTTTCAGCAGTTGAAGGGTGTCTACCTTCATTGTACAATGGCGCGCTAGCTAAGTTAATGTCTTTTGTTAGGACTGGCGAAAGTATAACATCCATTCAGTCAAAGTGGATGGAAATAGTAAACCCGCAGACTGGGGCACCGCCAAAGGATGTAGCTCGTACAACATCAAGATTGATTTCAGATCTAGGTTATAACACGACGTGTTTTTACCGGTTATTTATCAAGATCGGCCAGATTCCGACTTGTGTAAGTCATATACTTCTATTGAGATTTAATTGGCTTTAGTTTTATTCATACTGATCATGGTATAGGCCTATCTCTGGACCGATTCCTCCAAGCCTTCAGCCATACCAAGGCCACTATTTCAGCCACTAGATTCGAAAAGACAAAGCGTCCCAGTGACTGCTAGGGATGCTCTCGACAGGGCGCCTAGCAAGAAGGTTTGTTTCCGCAAATTCTGCTTAGAAGTTACTCCACAAGCATCCTCGCTCTCCATTTACATTACGGAAGAATCAAAAGATACTGAGAACTTACACTTCCTCACGACAGGCGTAGATGATCCCGTCGGAAGAACCAAACCCATATATACGTTTCAAAAGCCCGGGGAACACACAGCATCATGGTTTAAAGCCTCACATATAACTTCTCCCGAAGAGGCAAATCTATGTGCTGGCTGGGTCAAAGTCAAATGTATCCTCTCGTTTCCTCACATGTGGGATTACTTTCAAGCCCACCAGAAGTCTACTAATCATCAGTTCTTCAATCCTATGGCCCATAGAGGATTCAAGCACAAGGATTTAGGAATGAAGTTTCTGCTCGTTCTAGATGGAATCAATGATAATCACGGAAAGGGTTCTGATCTAGCGGCGGAGCTGTTGAGTGAAGAGTTAAGGTGCTTTAGCAGGGAACAATTAGAATCTTATAGGGACTCGAAATCTATACGAGGCTCTCATATCAATGGACATGTAGGTGGAGTTGCGATTGAATCCGACAGATTCAGGAAAGTGATGCTAGGGGTAAGGATGAAGAGTGGCGAGTTTGTGAAGTATGAGGTTGTTAAGTATAAGTACTACATCGAACAAATTGGAGGATGTTGACGTAGCACACAACAGTTAATATGAGAGGATAAAAAAAGACGTTGCGAGCTGGGAATTGAGGGAGAGCAATAGACTCCACGCAATGGGCTAAAATAGACAGGCGAGGGGATCCTAAAATAACGCCTACAGAATATACCTTAATCATAGTTTGTCTTTACAATATCCACCTCGTGATTCCCAAACACAATTTACGTTTTGTTGCAGATCTCATTTACTGACAGGGTGTGTTTAGGCATCTTTTTTCTTTTCTTTTCTGTTCTTTTCTTTTTCTTGTTGGACTCACCCGGCGCCAAAGAACACAGCCGCAGCCAGGGTTCGACGCCGCGGGGACCCCACAAGGATGATAGCACAAACATACAACTTGAGTGTGCCTAACAAGTTTTTTTGTTGCATGTCGCAAGTGCGGACCATGTAAACAATCATTTGGCTGTCTTCTTGTAGGGAGAGAATATGAGAGCTCCAAGACCTGCAGATATATATGTGGCTTTGCATGAATACACCTTACATTTTTGCCTCAAGCGGAAATTTCACAATGCATTTATATCTTAATACAACATTCCCAGAGAAGCATACTTCATATATTATACGACCAGAAATTTTTGATGTTCACTGCATGGTACTGGAGATCTTAAATTGACAATCTACACAAGACTTTCTCAGTTGATCAAATTCATTAAGCAGGAATACAAGTTGACGTCTATAAAACACCATGCAAAAAAAGCTCTTAGAAAGTTATTCTTGAGGACCTGTCTGTCTGGAGAGCAAAGAGAAGGAAAGTAGCTTTTGTGATTTTTTTTTTATCAAAACGACTTCCAATAATTCACCGATTGTTCCCCAAAAAGTATGTTAGAAGAAATCTTCCATCTCCCGTTTTACATGAATTCTCGAATTGACAGGCATAAACTGACGTTCTAACTCGAATCGACGGTCGATATCCAGCCCCAGGCCTACCTCCACATAACCAACCCAAAACAAACAGATATCTTCGCCTCTCAAGTTTCAAATATCAATACAGTATCATTGCTCATACACTAAGCTCCACTCCAACCAACTCTTTTGCCGTTCAGTTTTCAATGTCTGCCTACCCACAACTTCTACCTAGTTATGAAATTTCCAACACGTCTCCAACAAGTCGGCGCTAACATCGCAATCGCGCTCATTGTGCATTTTGAGAAGTATGAAAGGAATGGGGAACTGTGTTGCCTCGTGAATGTTTTATCTAAGATGTTTTTTCTCTTGGAATGTTGAAGAGGACTCGATGTTTAGGTGTGAAGTGGAGGTGGTTTGTTGGAGGCCAACGCTTAAGATGCACGTGACATTTTAATTTTAATTTTTAGATATGGTAATTCTATACCCATCTAGGTATTTGCACAATAGCGGAGTCATTGAAGGATGATGAAGGTGTAGAGGGTGGCAAGATGAAAATGATGAAGTACAAATCAATCGCGTTGAGATCTCTACATGATGCACTCGCTTGGTAGAGAAAGGAAAGAAATTCTTCGAGATTTGTAGTTCAAAATTAAATATTCAATTTAACTGGTTCCATAAAGTCATGATATAAACACTGCCAAAGCGCTGATTGCTATTTACAAATAGGCCCTTGACACCTCATCTGCACCCTGATTTCCCCCCTCTGCTCAAGTCTTGTACCGGCACTCACTTGATCAACCGGATATACCTCTTACACAACACATTGTTGAAAAAATTAATGCATGACAACTGCTACATGATCATCCATGTATTTACTGATATCACCCAATCCAATACTTGCAATAATTGAAACGGCTCCAAAAGCAATACTGACATAGTATACCCACGGGTATGCAGTAGCATAAGCTTCTTGACCTGCAAGTACGACTTCGTTCCAAATAGTAACATTGTTACCCACTAGCGGCAAAATTTCGTCTAGGAGACTTGCGCCGGTCAATTCCGCAATCTGGCCGATGATTTCCAAATCAAAAATATCATTCTTGTAGCAAGCGAGACCAATTTTTGCGGAAAGCACTGGAATGAATTTGGTAAGAAAGACATTATAATAGGTTGTGTAACCGATTGCTCCACCAACTACACGAATAGCAAGCGTGAGTGCTGCGATTGTGGCGATCAAATCGTCGGGACAAATGATAGTGGTGATAATTGAGGCGGGAACTGCATTCAAGTTGGAGAGTCAGCAATCACGGGCTAAAAAAAGTTTTAGGGGAGAATCAGTGTGAAAGCCGAATACGCACCTACGATACCGCCGATTCCAAGGCCAGCTACGACGAGAATACCGTATACCGCGTTGATGTTATTGAGGTTAGCAGCGGCAAGGGCTCCGCATCCTGCGGTCATCATGCAAGATGAGATAATCATGAGCATACGGTTTCCTCCGCGGAAGACAGATAAGAGCCAAAGAACAACGCATGCTCCGACGAGAATGGAGAAACCAACAGGAAGACCTCGAATTCCGACACCAATTGGATCATGTCCGTAGACATTAAAAGCTTGTGTGGGCCAGAAAAGTAGAACAGAGAAGAAGTTTGCACCCGAGATGAAGGTGATGACGAGAGTAAGAGCTAAGATGCGCGGTTCTTTTCGGAGTCGAGCAGGAAACATGGGATGTTTAGCGCCATAGACTTCCCAGAAACAAAAGGCGACTATGAATGCAACACCTAGGATGAGGGGAACAAGTACATGTGCAGATGCCCAAGGATACTAGATTTTGTTGATGAGCCATTTTCCATGTTGCAAAAGTTCTAAGATAGAAGTGCTTACCTGGTATCCACCCCATAGAAGACCAGCGACGAAAAGAATCAAACCGACAATTGAGAGGAACCCGCCGACGAAGTCGATTTGAGAAATAATCTCTTTGCGTGAGAGGCCGTCAGAATTAACTCGGGGGGGCGGAAAGTAAAATATCGCGGTCATAAGGAGCCCCATAAATGCCCAGAGGCCACAGAACAATCCAACGTATCTCCAGCTTGAATGCGATGCAATCAACTGACCCCAGAGTACAGATGGGGTAAATGGTAGAATGGTGAAGATTAAAACGGCGACATATTTTCCACGCTTTGCTGTCGGTGCAAGTTCGGAGGTTGCAGCAAGTGCTGTTAATTCGTTTATGCCAGCGCCAGCGCCTGCAATAGCCATACCACCTGTAATGCTTAGTATATTGTGATGTAACCTGTAGCACGAAACCTACCGATGAAAACGTTCATGGAGTGTGCTGTGGAACAAACAATCATTCCAAGGACAATCAGACCAGCACCAAAGATGGCAATGTATCTTCTGCCAAATAGATCTGACAAAGCTCCTACAAACGGACAAACCGCTGCCAAAGCGAGTAAATTGGACAACACGAACCAAGTCCACCTGTCTGACCCCCCCAAATCGCCGTAGATATATGGTGGAATACCACCTAAATACTATCAGATCGAAACCGTTTTTCATGTAACATAATGACTTACCGAAAAGATATACTGGTATCTGGGAACCTGTCCATAAGAAAGCCATTGCAACTAAAGACATCATTCGGTTCATGGTCATCTATGGAGCAATGTTTAGCCACAAATTTTGGAACGGGTCTTCTGTATGCCTACCCGTGGTTCATGATCATGGTCTTCACCATCTCCGTATGTTCGCACGCCATCTTTCTCGTAGTAATGCGCATTTCCTGGGACTCTGGAAACAGTACGAACAACTTCCACGTGGTCTGCTGTATTGGCCCCCGGAGGACCAATGTCTTTATCGAGCGAGCCTGACATTGAATTGTCCGAGCGATTCGCAGGAGAATCTTCTTGAGCCATATTATGTGAATAAAAACAAAGAAGAGAGATGTTGAGACTGGTTTTACGGTCCTATAGTGAGAAGGAAAGATTTATGTAGTGAACCAGATTGAAAAAGTCTCGAACAATGGGAAGCAAAACCATGGGCATCTTCACCTTCTTATTCCAAGGGGCCATGCTAATCTCCATATATCTCAAGAACGCACTCAGATACTTTGTTAGGTGCATGACCACCATTCTATAATATCCTTGTCGAATGTGGTTTCCCAAGCTAGCTCAGTGGCGTTTTCCCCAATCTCGAGAAGATCCTCATTTGACCGGTACATTTATTGGCGCATTGTATGGTTTGTACTATCGACCTTAGTCGAGCGATCTGAATTGAGACTTTTCCTTTTTAGCGATCCACCGAGGCATAATTTTTCAAGCTTCCCATCAATTCTGGGCCAGTAATTCATAAAACGCATTCCATTCGAAAATGAAGAGGAGAGAATTCTCTCTTGGCCTCCCTAGCGGCCTTTTCTCGTGATGATCGAACGAACCAATCTCCACGTTGATCATCACGGATGGAATTAAAATCGTACCCAGCATCATAAACGGGTCCGAAGGAACACTAACAACGAAAGTTGTACACCGCAAGGATATTTTTGAGTTCCTGTGCCTTTCTTTCCAAATCAAACGCTACCTACATGCTGCGAGTTTGGATTGTCCAGATTGTTGGGCTAGATTTCTGCAATAATGTATGGAATAAGACTCGTTGGATTGGTGGTCCATGGGTTGATGAGGGGCCCTTGCTGTCTGACATGGGGAGTGAAGAAGCTATGTACCAATTGAATTCCCTGCAAGTACGCATCGTTATCAATTGATCTGGGGTATTGAAGTTGGAGGAGTTACATCCCGGAGAAGGGTCTCGAAAAGGCTTCGACACAGACTTGGCGGAATATTGAGATACGAAAGAGATGTATTTTGAAATGGAATTTTTGCCAAGTCTTCTGACCGTGGCCTACAAGCTAGTGGTCGTCTGAAAATGTTCTTCTGTTCTTCTGTTCTTCTGTTCTTCTGTTCTTCCAATTTTCGCCCGAACTACAAGTGGTCGAAGGTACAGGAATGACGATCGGCTCGCGAAGAAAAGGATCCAAAAATAAGAAGATTCAATGATGCAACGGATTATCAGCCGTTTCTTGAAAACTCCTCGGTCGAAAATGTGGGATTTCGCGGGGTAGAGACTGGCATGTTACATGAAAGCCTAAAGTGGGTTGGAAGTGACACTAAAGTCTTGGGGGCACCAGGTTAATCGTTTATCGAAGATGGGGAACCTGGGGAAAATAGAAAACATCCGAATTCCGTATTTGGTCAAATGAATATACGATGCTGTTTTGCTCGAAATGGCCTGCATGTATGTAGCAGGTAATTCTTGTATTGTCTGTCAACTTTGTCAACTGTGTCAATGGGTTTTCGGCTTTGTTTATGTGTATAAATGGTTATTTCGCGTCAATTGTACAGTACAGTATTCGAAGAACGCATGCGATCCGCGGCTGATATAGCCCCATCAAGATTCAATACCCATTCAGCGTGATGCATGCTTCTGTACTCCTTACCAGCCTCAGCATCCCTAGAATCTTCTGATGATAGAAGTCCAAGTCTCTATTCCAGGTACTGCATACTTATTAGATTCTTCGAGGGGTTGAGGGTTTAGTGCATGTACATGGTGGCCGCCGATGGGTACATGTTGAAAGTAATGTGAGATATATTTTACGTCTTAGCCTAAATGACCTGCATTGCAAAAAGTGTCATTCTACCCAAATATCTGTCAGTTTCTTGTCCCGAGTTGTTTTTGGCGACTATAAACCGCAAGTTAGTGCTATAGTCCAACCTCGGGCACCGAGGTATTGAATGGTTGGTCGAAAGCTTCAATGAATCTAGCTTTTGCTAGCAAGCCTATCAGTCGTCTCGAACCATATAAGCTTAGCGGCGGATGTTTTGTTGTCTGGTCATGAACGGAAACTAGAACTTGCATTCAGGGCTGAGTGTCTGGTCACATAAGTCGACTGGATAAAAATCTGCTGCTTTGGACGGTGCCAATTTACATCATAGATCTCGACCGAATGTAATCTTAGCATTATTTTCGACAAACAATTGATTAATGCCTTGTCGGATATTTAGAAGCTGATACTAATCAGAGGAGACAGATTGGCAATATCTTGAATCAATCATATGTTTTTCGTGGTTTGATTTCTTCCTTTCCCACTGGGGAATTTATCGGAACAGAGATTGAATCCCAACCATGGAATACTTAGTTGAATTTCCATATCCTATATCTCAAATATCGGATCCAATATTGAGCCCTGGAAAAATTGAACGATCGAGGCCCTTGGTATTGAAAAAAATGAAAAACTTCGTTGATTGAAATTGGGCTCAACTATGCTAATAGAATCACAAAAAGACCTTGCGCAATGTCTCGAAATATTTGTCTCTACCAAAATCCGCTTAGTTGTTTCAGCGCTGTATCCACGCCATCTCGCACAGCAATAGTGCCTTTTCATACTGAAGACCTCTCGCAACCTTTCATTTAACCATAATTCGTGTATGAACATCCACTGCTAAGGGAATAGATCAGATCTAGGCCATAGCATGAGTTCTTGTCCATTCTCTAGCAGTTTCAATTGCGGCCGGCTCGTCCTCCTTCCATCTCTTTGCGACTTCTGGAGCTAATGGATCGTCCGGGTTGGGGGCCCCGAGAAGAGCTTGGATCGAGAGGAGAATTGTTCGGATCTGAAGTGCAGGAGACCAGTTACCTGTACAAGTCGTCGGGGTCAGTGGTCTGCAAATGAGGAAAGTTACGAAATGGGACAAAAATGAGGTTACATACCTTTGAGAACATCTAGACAAATTCTGCCGAGCTTATCAATGTTTGGGTGATAGATCTTTGTAAGGAATCTAATCTTTGGAGGAGTCATCGGATAGTCATCTGGTAAAAACAACTCTAGCTTGAAGATACCGCCTGTATATCACATTAGCTTACTGGAAGTGCTAAATTTGTGCGTAGTGTATCAACCTTCATATGGAGAAGAGGATGGGCCGTGTATCGAGACGTCAAAATATCTTAAATTGTCCTCATGGGGAACTGCGCTGATACCTGGAACACTATGTATTATCATTAGTTACAGCATGCACGATCCAGCCCGAGAGATTTACATACGGCTCTTGCATCAATCTCTCCGTCTCCTTGATGATCCGTTTTGGTAATGCCGCCATGTTGATAGGTTTGTGTCTTGACTATCTGTTGAACTTGTCCTTGGTTGAATTACTCTTCTAGCAGTTATCGAGTTCAAGGCTCAATATACGCCAATAAAGGTAGGGGGGTTTTTTTCGTGCTCGTGATGTTGATAAGATAACCTTAGAGGTACCGTATCGTTCAGATCGGGTAGTGGGGTACTTTATCAAGGGAAATTGTTCTGGACGTCTCAGAAACGAAGAACGTGGGCGTGGGAAAAGTTGGACGGATTGTTGATGGATGTAAGAATGATTTGCAGTAGAAAAGTCACCGTAATATTGGTTTGCTGAGTCCAGGACGATAGAGAAGGAGAGAAATAAGAGGCTCTTTCAAAGATTTGATGCTATCTAGATGTACCTATCAATCTCTTACAACAGCACAGCCCATGCACAAGGCTGACAGAAAGGCTTGAACGGCAAATCCCGTCTAAGGTTAACGCTAGTACCACCTGGTGTGTAGTACTATTTGCGACAGTCTCACCTCTCCAGGTACTAGGCATTTATCGCACTCTTGAGCTCATCACCTTGTCGTCATTCAATTCTGCCGTTGAAACAACGTAATGATCATCATGCCCTTTAATCGACATAGTCAAATATTACCGTTTTGATCTTCTTGTCCAAAACTGTATGCGGTTAGGTTCGTTCAAGGATTGCAAAATGCCTACACCCTAATTAGATTGAGTTTACATACTTCGAGCCTCAAAATATTCGCCCTGTACATCCCCGTCCGAAGTGATTGTATTGATTTGGAGAATGCGAAAAATTTAGTACTGAGATGATGGAAGAGTCTAGAAAGGGGAAGACCATTAGGTCGGCTTTTGATAGCACTACATTTGATGCAGATGTATCTATACATGTAGACCGAAAAGTTGGATCCGCTACTATATCCCCTTCCGGACGAGACGTTGCTTTAGCCTCGTGAGTACTTCAACAATCGCATTTCGTGATATACTAAGACGTTTCTCTTTTGCTCAGAACCGATGGCTTAGATATAATTGATCTTGATTCTCCTCTCAACCCCCCACGACATCTTCGACATGGCCTACCATGGCTTGTGGCTGACGTTCAATGGTGCCCTTTCGCAGTTCGCGACTATTGGGTGGTTAGCACTGCCAATCAGAAGGCCCTTGTCTGGAATTTGAATATGCAGGAGGATGCTTCTCATGGCGCAATCGAACATACACTCCATGGGCACACAAGAGCTATTACCGACATCAATTTCTCGGCATATCATCCTGATATTCTGGCAACATGTGCTGTTGATGGATATGTACATTGTTGGGATCTGCGTAGACCCCGGCAACCTGTTTTGAGCTTTTGTGATTGGTTTGCTGGTGCAACACAAGTCAAATGGAGCCGTCAAGACTCGCATATCTTAGCTTCATCTCATGACCGATGGCTACGGATCTGGGATGATAGGAAAGGAGCTGTTCCATTAAGGTCCATTAATGCACATGAATCGAAAATATATGGTGTTGACTGGAATCGTACCCGTGCCTCGAGCTTAGTTACTTGCTCTTTGGATAGAACAATTAAATTTTGGGATTATGAGAACGAATCCGACGTCCCAGAGCGCACTATACATACCGGATTCCCTGTCTGGAGAGCTCGACACACACCGTTTGGTTGGGGAATTCTAGCTATGCCCCAGGACACACCCGGGGACCTTCATCTCTATGATCGGCGTATCACAGGTGACAATTCTACCGACTCCATCACAGAAGCAGTCATTACCTTTCCAGGGCATGGAAATTCAAAAGTCAAAGAATTTCTCTGGAGGAGTCGTGGAAGCATTACAAATGAGGGAGAAGACAATAGAGAGTTTCAGCTAGTTTCATGGGGCGAGGACAATCAATTGAAAATGCAACATGTGGACCATGATACACTTGCGGGAGTTGGCTATGTGAAAGGGACAAAGGTGCACGGAAAGCTCAACCTCACACGTAAAGGAGCAGCCTACAAGACCTTTCGTACTACAGAAACATCTGCAAGCGATAAGAAGACCGCCACAATTACAGGTCCTCGACCTGGTAGTTCTGGTTTGAAGCTGAGTTCATTTAGTGTTGGGATGAAAAAGATGACCTTGCCTCATACTGCCCGTACTCATACCGCAATCCGCGCCCCTGCTATGCGAGGAAAGGAAAAGGCAGCTAAGCAAGAAGACTTAAATCAGTCTCAGATTGGCTGGATGAGTGGAATCAAGTTCTCGAAACCCGATAACGGATCCATGCGGCGCAAGCGATCATTGTCGAGAAGGCTATCTTTGCTAAGTCCTGAATTCGAAGAGGATGGTGATTGGGACGAGCCGGAAACTTTACACGATGAGATTATACGCATCAATGACCAGCTTCCAAAAATCACATTTGATGGCGTTGATATGGACAAAAGAACAGTTGTTGTTTCCATGAACGGACCATGGGGTGAAAACGGCACACCAATTTATATCAAGACAACAATCACCTTTCCTGACCAGTATCCGGAGACCAAAGCCCCCACATTTACACTTGGCAGAACGTCCCTCATGCCCGATGAAACCTACAATAAACTTAAAAAAGAAGTACATCAAATTGCAGCAAGTTTTGTAAGCCGTAGGCAAGGTTGTCTGGAAGCCGCTCTATGTTATTTGCTTGGAGAGGTTGATCTTGAGACGAGTACTATATTTTTTCATGATATAGATGATTTAGACGATGACGATTTAGATGGTCTTGCGGACGAAAGCTCGAGCGATGAAGAGGATAGCGACATTCCTCCAGGTGCTTCGGCAATGATGTCTCAAGAGCTAGATTCCAGTGTTACGGCGGACACGATCAGCATACCACGAAATGTCAATGTACCACTACCTAGACTTTGCGGTGCTCGCTTTGCAATGAACGGCAAGCTTGTTTGCTTCTTTCCACCGAAAGAAGATAAAGTGAAGTCTTTACTCGAGAAAATCACCGATTCCAGAAATTCTCGACCGAGAGGCGAACCTAATTTTGATGCCTTCGGTCGATTGGCAAACAATAGTTCGCCCCAACCGCGCATTAAGGCAACGTCAATGACTGAAGATAGTAAAGCTGATTCTGAAGTATCAGACGAATATGATTCGTCAAACAGCAGCGATACTGATTCTTCGCAATTCCGTATCACTAGATATCCTGCAATGAGAGAGTACTGGCGTCGATCGAATCGTCGATTCCCTCTGAGAGGATCGCCAACTATAATGTCCCAAAGGTCTGGTGGAACCGGAACTGGAATCGGTACAGGAACTGGAACTAACACAGCCACCGGAACTGGTCTTGGTAGGGTGCGATCTGTCAAGCCCAAAAACATCATATCATTGTGTGATGTAAATGATTTACTTCCTGCAAAAGTTTATCTTGCAGAGGAATATGCCATCTTTGGTAACGGCCCGTATCTTTGCGAGCATAATGCAAGTATTGCTGACAAGTACGGTCACTCTAAATTGGCTGATGTATGGAGATATGCTGCTATGTTGCTGCACAACGATATCCCTCTAGAAGTTCTCGAACAAAGTCAACGCCGTGAGCCCGTGCTAGTCATAGCTGAAAGCATGGCAAAGAGACATCGTCGTGACAGCGGCTCAGACAGCGGCATCGATGTTTCTCAGGACAAGCACTGTAGACGTGGAAGCTTTTCCGGTAGAGTTAAGTGGGGAAGCAGCCCTCTTGCGAAGCAATTAATTGGAGACCTCTTCACGCACTTTGAAGAGCTTCGTGATATTCAAATGCTTGCGATGTTATCCTGTGTATTTAGTGAACCAATTGCTTCGGGCGCACAATCACATGCGGTAAATGCCGATGTTGGCACGACCCAGCCGCAGACACCTCTCTCTATGAAAACTCCTGCATTTTCTGTTGATTATTTTCCAAACAACGGCGCGGCTTGGAGTATGTATCAAAAGACTCCAGTAGATTCTGCTGTGTCAACACCAAAGTTGGTTAATACTCCTTCCGGAATCTTTGGATCTATGGGATCTTCTACCGGTGCTTGGGGCAGTGACCCTGCTTCGGCATCTTATTCTTGTGGCGAAACCCCCCCTCTGAGGTCAAATAGGGGAAGCTCGGAAAATCTTCCTCAACATACCCAAAGTCTTTCTACTTCCCCAGAGAATCCGAGAACCTTCCGACGTGGAAATTCGAGCCTTGCCTCAAGTTTTGCCGCAAACTTTTCGCGTCCATTCTCTATGACTGCATCATCTTCACCACCAAATCCACCACCGAGTCGGAAACGACCTAGTCCAGTTGAACACATGTTGAGCTTGGCTCCTAGTGCTATTACTTGGGGAAATACAACAGTCCTTGGTAGCGTAAAGGAACGAGTTGGCACGGAACAAATGGCGTTTTCAGATGATGAAAGTACAATGGATGAACTGAAGCCAAAGGTTTGTATTGGGATCAAGATGACATTGGAAAATCAAAATGGGTTTGACGATGAAGGATGTATGGGAACGACACTATTGGATAGTAACCACATGGCTCGTCACATGAGTTATCGTCAAGCCTACGCCGAACTGCTTTATTGTTGGGGGCTCCCCTTGGCTAGATTGGAAATCTTAAAGTATGATGGACTACGGAGTCATACTTCTGAGATGGACATTCCCGACAATAAGTCATTTGCTGCTTCAATAATGTCTAATGATAGCCATACTGTGATCCACGAGGCATCGCCTCCATCTCAAATAGTTTTGGGTAAAAAGGATCTGCAAACATCATCGACCGATCAAGGTCTAGATATCGCGGGTTATTGCCTCAAACACGAAGCACGTCTGGATCCCCTCCACTTGAGCTCCGCTGGCGGTGCTGCCGGACGATGTGATCGCTGTAAGACTGTTCAGCGCCAACTTCGTTGCACAATTTGCACCGAACCTATCAGCGCGGTATTCTTACCATGTTTATCATGCGGCTGTGCAACACATCAGCATTGTTTAATCGAATATAGGTCTTTCGGTAACAGCGAATGCCCTGGTGGATGCGATTGCGATTGTGGAGATAAAGCCAGTATGGGACTGATAGAAAGTCTCGGTGTCATGATCGAGTTTATGCGCGCATTGGAGCGAAAGAAAGCGCTTGATGACAAGGAAGATATTGAAGAATGGGATGTACCAGTGGAGGAAAAAGACGATTGGGAGAATGTCAACCTTCCTTCGGGAGACTTAAGCCGGACTCCTTCTACATTGACTAAACGAGTTGAACAAGTCAGAAGTGGCGATTGGAATGTTAAGAAGAAGCCGAGTAGTCTGAGAAAGGAGGAGAGTTTCTCATTCCTTGCTTAACATCATTACGATGGTCAGTCTTGATTGATAACGAGGGGATTTGATTAATGGCACAGTTTGTCGTGAACTTCGTATTTGGTCAAAATGCGATTGGAATTCATGGATTTGGCGTTCCAGGAGAGCAATGTGAAATTAGATGGGCTTTCAAATCACCTTCTAATGATATGTACTAATAGTGTTCTATAATAATATGATGCAATGATATTCGGTTCGATATTCAGTGTCCTTTTCCAGATTGCGTGCTCAAGCAATCCTAACACTACGTTTTCAAGCCCATCATATTAGGGCTGTAGATATTGGGCAAATGTCTGCAAGTATTTTTTGTCTTTGACGAAGTTGAGATCGTAGCAGCTCGAACTAATAATCATCCTTAAACCACATAGCAGAGTAATTGACTGACATAGTAATAATGAAGATAAATCAACTGGTAAGTTTTCATTTAATGTCATTCCTTTTTGCTTCTTCCTAAATAAATCCTTCGCTACTTAATCATTTGTCTCTTAAATCACAATTTTTATTTAAACTGATTAGTTGGCAATTTTTTTTTTGAACCAACCGATAGAAATTGGCAGGCAACTCAAAGAGATGATCAACCCGCAACCATACATCATAAAATCCACGGGCGAGGTTCCGTATGTTTTCCTTCTCGTTCTTAAAATCTTAAATGCTCAACCCAACATATTAACCCCATGGTTTACATGTGTGTAGTTACGTATTCCCTCATGCACACTCAGATCCAAAGCCTGCCGATATTTGCACTCAGAGTTGTACACACGAGGAAGTTTCGGTATATACCGTTAAGTTACTATTAACTGCAGAGATTTTGGTATATGATCGTAAGAATTCTAAATTGTTGAAATTTTACTTAGTACTTCAACTATCCGACAGGTGAATGTGGAAGTCCATCCGTTATCCGATCAAATTCTAATGCATGGGATCATGTATTTGTTTAGCAAGACCCAGAACCGATAGGTACAGGCCCAATACGGTAGTTTGCATAAGGTATTTGAACGTTCTACTTGAGCCTTATTCCTTCCTCTCATGACTATCAAAATACTTCCACATAGGAATAATCACGAAATGAATTTTAGAAATTCGAGAAGTGATCAGAAAGCTGACGCCTCCAAGCTTTAGGGAGAGGAAGAGGATAAAGAACCACGCAAGAAGCGCGAAGTATGTTTGGATTTCTTCGGGGAAGAAACGGTGGGGGACAGCAAATCTGGACCAATCACTGCAGAATGTGATCATCTCACGAAGGTATGCTTGCCTTGCTTGTAAGAGAGTATGACTTTCATAATGAGTGAAGGATCGCATATCCTCACATGTCCAATATGCTCACAGGAGCCAGAAGAGTGGTTCATAGAACTATATTGCACGAAAACAATGTCTAAAACGTAAGAGTTACTTATAATTGTGGCTATTTCGGATGCAAATCAAACATTCAGATATTGCGACCTTGCACTGCAAAGTCATCTACGATTAGAGCCGAATTTCTTTTGGTGTATAGCGCCAAAGTGTGGTTCTGGCCAAATTCGCGAAGGGGGTGATCCGGAAATGATCTGTGGGAGCTGTAAAGTTTCGACTTGTGTATATCATCAGACTTCATGGCACAATGGCCTGACCTGCAAGCAATTCGGCCTATCCTCGGCAAAGGATGAGGAGTCTCAAAAGTAAATCGAGAAGAAAACCGCAGCTTGCCCGAAATGTCATGCGCGGGTCGAGAGGAACGGGGGATGTCTGAAAATTGTATGTCGAAATCGAAACTGTAAGTCGGCAAATAAATCGCATTAGTATATTTAGAATTTGCTAACTGTTATTAGCTTCTCAAGGCGCTAGGTGTGGCTTTAAATTCTGTCATGGTTGCTTGCCACCTTGGGGTTTCTCTGAACCTAAGCATTAACCGGACTGCATGATGATGGGACTATTGTGTCGAAAGATATGTTCATTACATCAGATCATGACATTTTTTTATAGAGGGGCGGAGTAGAAAAATGTGATGAGAAAGAGCTCACTCACACCAAGTCTCTAGCACTGTTATGTCAAAGCCGTTCCCTGATATTACTTCTCAACATCTTGCTATGCATGAGGATCTCCAAAATATGTTACCTAGACGGTCGAAGATGAGTAAAATGGGTAGCATGGGGTTTCAAGGTAAGATTAAGATGATAATGAAAATATATTTGTTTCATTCTTCGTTCCCAGTGGAATGTATACTGAACGCTATGCTACGCAGCTTGCGGACAATCGGTCTCCTCGCTTGCTCAAAAAGCTTCATATCAAAAAACTTCTCTAGTGATCTTCTTCATCGGTAATCAGTGGCCTCTAGACGTCTTAGTTGACAAAAATCCTCCGATTCTTATATCAAACTTGCAGTATCACAGTAGCTCTTAAATCCATTCATGTGGTTGTCCTTGCCCTATTCACAAGATTGGAGTAGGCAGTTTGAGTCATAATGAACAAATTCAAATGCAAGGAACCGAGTGGGTAGTCAAGAATAAAGACTTCCGCTTACGTCTCTGATATACCTAGGTAGGTAGTATTGTGATTAGACGTTGACAAATTCTGACGTTTATCGCATTGAATCACGTGCTCTGTTTGAGTCTTGGCTGAACCTCACTGACTACATTTCATGTTTCCAACCACATCTTGGCAAGCCACAACATACAGACGTTCCGTCTATTATCATGTTCCAGAACCCTGTCAGAAAGCTTTTTGTCTGTCAGACGTTGAAATTAGGATTATTTTGCGAACTAAACTACTCCAGAAGTCTAGATCGGCCAGGTGGAGAATGATGGGTTTGAATTTCGATGGTTATTTTTAGAACTCGAGTTTGATATATGATCACAGAATCTCTCACCAGGCTCTATACTTCTTGGATAGTTCTTGGTTCTCTTTCTTTTATATTTTTTTTGGATGACTGGTTCATTTTAAGTACAATTTTCATAAAAACACTCATTTAATAAGCTTTTTTGATACCTTATTTCATTGCCAATAGACTTGGCTAACCGTCTTTCCTTGATATACTTACTTATAATCATCATAATTCTCAATCATGAAGTTCTCTACTGTCTTCATCTCTCTCTTGGTTGCTGGCATCCATTCACTTCCCAGCCCGGCCGTGCAACGGGAATCAGCTGGTATCACAGGTTAGTCAGGTTTCTCAATTTTTGATGATACGATGCTAATAGCCGACAAAGTTGGTGCCGATGGATCAACCAATCTTGGCGGGGAGGCTGGAATAACGAAGAAGCCCGATGGTTCCACAAACGTGGGAGGGGGAAGCGGCATCAATGTGGCACCGAGTGCTAATAATCAGCCGCAACAAGGAGCAGGAGGACAGACCGCTGCTGGTGGCAACAAAAACGGAACCGACGGCTTGGCTGCACTTATTGGGTCACTGAATGGTGCATCTGGTGGGAATAGCACAGGTGGAGCAAAAAAGTCAAACAGCACAGGCAACGCGAATTTACCACCAGGAGTGGCCTCAAACTCTAGTTTGGCAAGCGTCTTTGGAGCATTGGAGGGCGCAAAGAAAGTCAGAGTTTGAGAGGAAGACTTTTGGAATATGAAAGATTCTGGGGACAGATTATGATTTTACCTGGCAATCATTAATAGAAGCAATCTTCATGCCCTCGAATAATTCTCTCGTTGATGCAAGGGAGCTTCAATCACATTCTTTGTCATATAACCTTATATAAGGGAACATCTATTACAAAACAAGAACTCTAAGCCACATATAGCCATTATATTCTCGATTGATACAGCCGACATGAATTGCAAATAAACTACTGACATTTGAATTCGTGAGTATTTTCACTAGAAAATGTGCACTCCATGGGAAGATAAAAGCGAAAATGAATTTCCCTAACCTTCTATGCTGTATGTTTTAAGCATCGCTGCTCCATACAAAGCTCTCCACATCCTAATACACTTCTCCACCTCCACATGAAATCCCACTAGAGGTTACCAAACATCCTCGTCCCAAATACAACTTCTCCTGATGTCATAATTTTGCAAATCTGACGACTCCCTTCAAAACCCGATGAATTTGATGCTGACTGGACACATTAACCCCCAAATATTCGACTAAATGATAGACGGATTGTCTTTCAATACTTTTAGGAATATGTTGAGGTACGGCCTTGCGCACTGAAACTTTGAACAATCTCAATGGCATTAAGCTCTAATTTGGTTCAAATTAAAGTAGACAAATATCTCTCTTTACTTGATTTTTCTGGGAAATGACCTGAGGATTTTGGACCATTTTCCATCGATAAACGAGGATGAATACATATTCTTGTGAAGAGGTTCCGGATATCTCTATAACAAGACAGATATGACAATTGTTAGCGTCGTGGATAAGTTTATAGGTGTTCAGGCGAAGATTAATTATCTGAGTCTTTTCCCGAAGGATTTTCATACCATCCTTTAGTTTGTGATCGCTATCATGATGAGTTGTCTTGGAGGTTTGAAAGATTTTGGTGGCAAATCACCTAACGATCCAGATTGCTATAGACTTAATTGGTCATACACAGCTGGATGTTCGAGCAAAGTTAAATATACCTACTTCTTGAGGATACTTATATCAAGCCATGCGGTAAAATACCTTCACATACCCGATTTTTCCGACGACATATATTTGTCGCTTATGTTGTGAGAAGGAAAACTCCCAATCGGAGAGAGATAACCCTTTCATTAGTCGCAGAGAGATTCTGCTTCACCAATATCACCGAAATTGCATATGGGCTTGGGCATAAGTGAAAAATGTGTAGAGAACAGAAAATCCGTTGTAAATTGAGGAATCCGTGAATGGGGCAGGTCTTCTCATTAATCGATAATAAACTTACTAGCCCTCTGGTATATAAAAGTAGAAGACCATCCTCTCTTAAACTAGGACCATTTAGTATAGCGAAGACACTGAATCTTTTGTGGAGTCTTCATATAGGTTGGTAGTTTGGTGTTATTTATTATTACTCCCGACCTACGAGTATTTCAGAATGAACTTCGAGAACATCCCTCAACATTTCGATGAATTGTTTCGTATTCTGACAACCTGTGGTTATTTCTAAGCGTAGCCAGTCAGTGCCTATAAACACCCTTCATTCCATCTAGACATTCCACATACTGGGAGCTTCTTAGAATCCCGACGTGATTACCCTCGTTTTGTAATTCTTCGGCGCGACAAATAAACCCTTTGCCTCTACACAAACTCTCCCTTCTAATGTCTCCAGACGTCCCTCTACCCATCTCTTTCTTTCTCCGCCTCCCTCCTCTCCTATGACTGGATTGCATCTCACTACGTAGAATGCATTGGTTACACTTGGTTTCAAGTATTGTATCGACAATTGAGCAGTGACACCTGTTCCCGCGGCCAATTGTCTGATCGCACATCTCCCCAGTGATTCATCCATAATCGTCGCTATAAGACCTCCATGCACCACACCAGGCCATCCTCCTAATGCTCCTCCTAAGTATACGATTGATATGAACTCTCCTGTGGTAGAATTATGGAATACTCGTTGGTACCCGCCTATCGATCTAGATCCTCCCAATGGACCCGTAGTAAGTCGGTGCGGGCGCTCTTCGGGTGTGAATGTGGAATAGGCATCCCAAGACTGCCAAACGGGATCCTCAGTCAGAGATTGTACCAGTGGGATCTTTGAGGCCTGCGTGTGTAACCAAGAGGTCATGAGTTCGTCCGAGGGAGAAGAAGGTTCGGGGAGTGCAGGGGGAGATAGGACAAGCGAGACATATTGTCCAGTTGTAAGTCCGATTAGGAGGAAAAGAGAGGCATAGATTGTGGGACGGAGAGATCGTTTTCGTTTGGGAGATGAAGGTGAGGGTATTGGCGCAACGGGTCCGGAAGAGAATTGAGATCGCAGATCCCGGTGTTGGGGTTTTGATTGAGATGAAGGCTCAGAAGTAGCATTATTGTCATGATTTATGGGCTGTGGTGGTGGGGGAGTTGAATATGCTCGTGTTGACCATTTTGTGAAAGATTGTGATCGGAACGAATGTCGACATGTCTGAGAAAAGTGCGGTGGCTGTTGAAGAATACTTCTGTATGAGCGAAATGCATGAATTGGCAGTCTGGCAGCCATTTTGAGCCAATTTATTATAAAAAGAACGCCTCGTTTTCTCTACAGATGAGCTCCATACAATTTTGGAAGCTTCAATTCAATCAAGTGCCTCGGTTTATTTTCTGACGCTATGTAGGCTAGTTTGCCTCAAATACAAGGCACAATATTATATATCATGGTCTCCATTCTTAGAGCCTGCGGCGCTCATGTTGACGATTTGGTCAAATCAAACCATTGAAAAGACAACCAAAGTATAAGAGAAGGCAGTCACGCTGTACAGCTGTAGCTAGACGACACGTTATTCTCTCTCAATGGGCAAGCTCCATAACAATAACAAATCATTGAGTATCATTAGTTCTCCAACAGTTGTATGAGAATTACATTGCAAAGAGATGGAACTTATGTTTCTATTTTATTTATCAATGCATTGCTACTTTTACTCTTGGTTCATATCTGGGTCCATCTCCATCATCTGCATATCTTGAAACAAGATTTTGGAAAGAATAGAAATGGAATAGTTTTGCGCTTCTGAGCTATGAGATCAAGCAGATGACGTTCACCAAAATCGTCGAGACGATAGTAGTCCTATCATTGGCGGTCACTATTGGTGAAGCTTTTCATCGATTTTATCTTCATTTTCTAGCACATACACCAGGGCCAAAGCTTGCGGCGCTCACTTCGTGGTATGAGCTTTATTTCGATGTTGTTCATCAGTGGAAACATGTTTTCAAGATCCAACGTCTTCTCGAGGGATATAGTAGTTTTTAATCATGCCTCTGAATTCGTTTGGTAATCCAACAGTACGGTACGGATCAAGCCTCGTCATTTGTGTCACTCCAGATGAGCTCCACATACAGAAGGTTGGGCTCTTGTACAGTGTAGATGCATCAGTATTGTCTCCTGGGGAAAATCATGAATATCAGCTTTTATTCTTCGACTATGAGGTGGCGTAGGCACAAAAGCAAGCTATGATCTCCACAAGAGACGGTGCGATGCTCTAACTCTATTCTTCGCGAAATGTAATATTCTACGCCTTGAACAGTTCCCTTATCTATTCGCAGTCTTGGAAGAGGGAAATCACCTATCATTCGAAGTCACGGTTAGAACAGGATGCATTGCGCAGGAACAGCTAACTTACACTCTTTGCAATACGTTAGCTCCGAACCGCATGGGTTAAGCATGCGGGCAGAAACTACATCATTCCTCCACGTACCCCGGTCAGAAATACAATTCTCAGCGCTCATGCCGCTGAAAATGTCTTTCTGAATCCTTATGAATCTGATACAAAATTTTGGTTGGGAGAAGAAGGTTGTGGGTGATGCAAATCTTGATTCGCTCCTAATAAAGGCGATCATGAATATTTAGGAATTGAGCTTACTCGCACTGAATTGAACCTTACTGCAGTAGAACTCGTTGGAGGATTCAACATGAACTTATTCGAGATAAATAATAGTAATGTAGCATTTATGTATCAAAATTACATCACAGTGTCAAATATAGATTACAGTGGTGTCAGGGTTATGGCTGAAGTTGTGAGCAAAGTATAATGAGATTTTATGTCTAGCGAAAATCTGGTATATACAAAACTCTACATCCCGTATCCTAAGCCTACTTGGTTTGATGGCGGGCAGGCTGATCAGCTTGCAGGCGTGAAGCAGAAAAGACCAGCATATACCTGGAATCGATTTGAATATCAAGTCGAAGACATCACAGACTTTATTCTAGAGAAGAGAGGAAATGGTGACGGCTTAATCATTCATTAGACCTAGGACGATCTATGTACATGCATTGAATATCACTTTTTCGATTCTGACCACGATCAAACCATAACTCAATCTCCCCACGCAGCAGTTCCCCAGTCTGGAAACCCACTTTCTCGAGCACTCTAGCACTGGCATCATTACCAGGAGTATAAGCCGCTACAATCTGCGGTAAGGACTTCTTTTCTATAATTATTTTAGTCCTGACTCCATCAAAACGTTTCAGTTTCAACATTATAAAAAGTAAATACGACAAACCTTCAAGAGTCCAGAACATCTTTACGAACAATCTCAAAGCTTCTGTCATGTACCCCTTACCCCAATGATCTGGATGGATCTTATACCCCACATTTTCTGGTCTATGGGATATTCCGATGATACCAATCATTTCCATCTCTTGCCCTTGACTCCCACCCGCCACGGGTACCGAAGTAGACGATGTATTCGGGGCCATTATTGCCCACATCGGAAATTGGACGCTGGACATACTTTCCAGAATCCTCTCTTTCGTTTGCTCAAGTTGAGTATTTGGTGCTCGGGTACTACACAAATCATGTAAGGTTGGGGTTCACTTTGATCTTCCGCGATTTAAATTGGGAGCCTTACGACCATTCTGCGGTACGAGGCTCGGATAGAATCTTGTGGCAGCCGTGAAGGTGCTTGTCCAGATTGATAGGTTCAAGGGTTAGACGGTCAGATTTTATTGTGTGTGACGACATGGTGTTGATGTCGAGGTAAGAAAAGGTATTTAAATGTAATTGAATGCGAAATAACTCAATTTTTATTTCATGAACAGTGAAAGGGGTTGCATATTCGTTTGATGTGAGATGCACATACCAGTTGCGTAGTGACTCATGTGCAGTAATGATAAACACTTATCTGATTGGTTGTTACAGTCTGCATATTTATCCTTGCAATCCCATGTAGATGAAGTTGGGGGTTAGGTGTGCTAGTCAAGCTAGTGAAGTGTAGAACAATGACGGCGAATGTTTAACAGAACAGAATTTTCGCAGCAATGAATTATATGGATGTTATAGACTATCTGAGATTATTCAACGTAAACTAAACAATAGAATAATGTTATTTGCGAATAGTCGACTTTGACAACCAGTTAATTCACAGCACTTTTGGTGGGTTGAGGGAAGCTTCATAAACCAGCACTTCCACTGGTGGATGGTAGAATAATATTCAAACCGGTCTCGATAGCAACCATTCTTTGTGCCTCACAAATTTCTTCTCGCCTCCTTTAGTCCACAATTCGTCTTCTTCATCTTGAAAGTCTCCTTCTTTAAAACCTGCCTTCTCTACTACTCTCTGACTAGCAACGTTCTCAGGATCTATAGCCGCTACCAATGTGTTCCAATCTCCCTCTCCTATGTTTCAGTTAGAAAATTAGAGGATCATTGCGGGCGCCGTTTTCACGTACTCTCTTTACTCCAATATAATCCCAAAAATAGCTTCATAGCTTCAGTAGCAAATCCTTTGCCTTGGTAACCAGGATGTAGACCATAACCAACCTCCGCGCCATGCCCAGCTTCGAATCTTATCACTCCAATTGCGCCAATAAGCTCAGGCTTTTGATCGACAGGGGTGGATGTTGTCGATCGAAGTAGAATTGCATAGTTTTCAATCCATGGCTTTTTGGAGCTCGGGGTTCTTTCGATCATGAATGCTTTACTCTCCTCGATAGACTCGCTTGGTTTTCTAAGTTGGTTTGAGAGTTAGACATATCTTGGAGATCAAGAATGGGCAAAATTGAAAGGACTCATCTTACGTCCATGAAGCAGCTCGCGGGTCAGAGATCATTTTGTGACAGCCATAGAGATGTTTCTCTACGGTCAATGGCTCTAGCCAAAGGCGCTCAGATTGAGCTGCGTATTGTGCCATTGATATCCTGAAGGTAAATTGAATGGCTTCATGGCGCCAATCGCTATTTAAAGAGAGACTCAACCCTTAACATTAATGGCGTTCGGAATTGAGTCATAGTGAATTGTGAGTCAGCACCAAAATAGCTTTAATATTGATTACACAATTCGGAGATTCCGAAGATATAAAGTTATTAGTGGCATACGGAATATCAACAACGGAGTTGATAAGCTTTGAGCACGGCCAACCCCGCCATCGCTATGTGTTAGTAAATTTATGGTGAAGGAACACTAAAATATTTCCATCCATGTGGTTAAGTATCCACCGTCTACCTAGCATTCTTTTCCCACCTCTCCCTCACATGAGAAACTTTGATTGCTTAGCATGACCACGCTCACTCATGTGTATTACTACGATCCTGCAATGTAAATACTATATTGCATTGGAACATTGCCGTCGTGTTTCCAACGCCGTCGCGGGTGATTTCACGTAATAAAATGCGATCGGCCGAATGAAAAGGTATAAGGATGGATGGCCACCCCCTTCATGAAGGATTGGAGCCAATATAAATGTTTAACCAATTCCAGTCTCAACAATGAAGCCCTAATTTCAGCCACACCTTTTTTCATTGGTGAGATGACCATGAATAGAGATGGCTCCCTGAGGCATACTTGCTTCCTTTGGGAAGGCTGTGTAGAGCTGACATGCATTGGCAACATTCAGCAAAACTTGGATCTAGCTCACATGCCGAATTCTATTAATGCCAGGAAACGATGCTCAGTGATTTCTGCTTCATAACAAGTACTTCCAAACGTTGGGCTAATGGGTAAAGATCGAGTTCTGTGAAAATTAATACTACGTTGCTAGACTCTGATGGGCGAAGCCTCGACGCACCTAATTTCAGGGAGGTAGTTCGCCGAAGAACACCAAGACTATAGTCGAAATGACCACACCTGAAGCTGTGGCTTATGTCAAAATGCAAGGCAACTATCGAACCACCCGTTGAGATTCATCTACCGACGTGACAGGCAATCTGAGGACCTGTGGAATGAGGCTCTGAAACAAGTCCAGTTCACCAATACTTCAGCACTTGTTGCTGCTGGCTTAAAAAGGCGAGAAATTTAGTAGAGATTTTGGATTTAGTGCAAAGACAGGAACTCAAGGCCCAGGAAAGGAGATGGAATTTGAGAAAGAAAAATGGTCAAGTGATCATTATTCGCGACATCTTTGTTAAGCTTGCAGTCTGGATGGAAAAGTTCAAGTCTATTAAGGATATAATTGTTCAATATGATCCAATCCACGCGAGTTTACCATGGGCCGTTGTTAGGTTTCTATTGCAGGTATATGATACACTACAGTGATTCAAAATTTGACTATTAATTGCATCACAGGCTGCTATTAGCGACATTAACTCAAATGGTGCTATCCTTGAAGGCATGGAGATCGTTGTCAATCTTCTAGCACGCATGAGATTGTGGAGCATCTCCACCTACGGAAAGCATCGCGCGCGACGGCTCTTCTAGCCGATGTAATTGTTAAGCTATATACTGCCATTCTGGATTATCTTTTCCAAGCGCATGCATATTTCGAACCACATATTTTAAAGAAAATTGCACACAGCTTCTTTCGTCCCGAAGAATCAACACATAAATTCAGATCCAGCATCAGGCAAAATGAACTAGAAGCTGAAAAATATACGAGCCTCGTCTCCGGAGAAGCCCTCGGTGAGATTGACAAAAACATGAATAGTCTCACACATTCTATGAATGTGTGCCAGACATCAATGCAGAGCCTTCAGAAAGGGATGTCATCAACGAAGCTGATGAAAAATGACTTGGGACAACGTCTTGGATAATTGCACAAGCTCACACAGACCATTCAACAAGACATGTCATCTGCAGAACTCAGGTGTATGAGGTGAGTATTGGAGGGTATGGTTAAGAGACCGATGCCGATTGGGAATTGCGGTGAACAAGATACACTCTTTCTCTCAAAAACGTTAGTGATATTCAATATCAAATGCAAGAATGGACATGATTGTAATTCTGATACTCATGCAAAAAGTGAAAAAAGTGAAGATATAATAAGTATGCTTCTATTATACAAACTTCGCTTAAATACAAAAAAGTGCTGTCTAATTCCTCTTCTAAAGTCTAGGCATCTAACTTTAATCTTTCTAACAAGTTGTCTATCTTTCCAAGCAATGTTTGATAGTTTATAGCATCTGCGGCAAATTCATCACCTGCAATCTCACCATTGAGAGTCCGTATCTGACCATTCATCATTGGATCAAAATCGGGGGATTGGGTTGGGTTTATATCAATCACTGTGCTAGACTTCACAGCATTCATTGAAGTAACGTCATCGATTATTCCGTTTCCATCTCCCTTTTCTTCCCCGTTCTCATTCCCATCCTCATTCTCATTCTCATCCATCATATCTTCAAGGCCCGAGTCTTCAAATCGGAGCCTGAAACGTTCGGATAGGTAAAATCGAATACTAGAGAAATGTCGGTTAGTATACTAGAGACAGTGTTTCGATCGGGCCCAAGCCCTCAAACTTCTTTTGAGGCTTTCTTATGTTCTAAACCAAAGCCATATTTCTAGAAGTAGAAAGAAAAAGGAATTTGGGTGACATACTCATCGAGCAATTCAATAGTGTCAGTCTCCTGTCTCTTTTCAATTCTAGCCGCACTTTCCTTAATCAACTCCTCAAACTCTGGCTCATCAATATAGTCTTCCAACCTATACGCCATGTACCTAGCACAAAATTCCTCTAGTCTTTGGACTCTTGTCAACCATCCGGCTCTCATAACATCATAAGGATTAATTAACTCCACATCTAATTCATCACTGTCGGTGTGTGTTCGATCAGCGAGTGTGCTTGTCCCATTTCCGAGAGTACTTATGACTACTGCAGCTTTAGTTTTGAGTTTCTCAATGAAGAGCATGTCCGCTGCAAGAAGAACATCTATCGCGAGATCAAGCGGAATATCAACGTTCTCGGTATAGAGAAAGTCGAGGATGAGCTCTAGTACAGCAGGGGGGCAGTCGACGTAGATAATTTGTAAATAATCAGTAACCTGAGCTTCTTGAAACGAGGAACTAAACATAGTTTGGAAGTACTCTGATCGTATGAGCATGGCCCGGTGAGCAGGATAGAGTGTCGATTTTTGAGGCGAATTGGCGGTTGATGTCTCTTGTGGCAATGAGCTCGAGGGACCAATAGGAATACCATTTGAGGAAGCAGTTGTATTAGGTGTTGGCGTTTCTGGCCTAGAACTCAAAGCCTCATCAGAAACTATGTTTTCGTTTGCCTGCAACAGAACATCCGCAAACATGGAATTGTTCCTACTCCACTTCACATCCTTTGCCTTCACGGTATCAATATGTATCTTATGCTTCAAAACATTCCCTCGATACCAAGACTCCATCTGGTTCCTTCCTCGTAAAACTTCATCTTGATACCGTTGCCTAGCTATTCTCCTATCACGCCCACTCAAGAGCCCTTCCCAGAGGGATTCAATCTCAAGCTGTTTGCTAATTTTATCGATACCCTTGAGCACATCATCCACAGAGCTGCTAGATCTAAGACCAAGATCCGATGGCACCTCACCCATGTATAAATATCGAAAAGCAACCTGGAAGCATTCTGGGGGAATGGAAGGTTCCAATTTCCATGATTTGGTTTCTGGGGCAGCAGAAAGCTTTCTTTGCATATATGGTGACCGGGCAGAAAGTATCATCTTGTGTAAATTCCATGATTCTGATCCAGCACTGAGTGTTATGTCTGAAGTTTCAGGAGTCTGTCTGGAAAGGAGAGAAGTGATATGAGAAGCGAATGATTGTAATGGATCCCTAGACTTCGAATATTCGTACTTTAATAGAAGGTTTCGAATTCGATCGTTTAATGCATTGTATAAACATCTCTCGCCTTGGAATGTGTCGCGTTCGCAGAGAGCTCCAGCTTCGAGAAGTAGTTCAACAACATTGTAATGCCCACAAAGACTTGCCTTGATAATTTGTCAGTAAAGTGAATTGGTGTTGGGAACAACATAAGACTTACCAAGATCAATGGCGTATAATCAAACGGATCTCTGGCATTGATATTGATTCCAGGAGTAGTGATTGCTTGCTGAACCCTCTTAACATCACCAATTCGACAAGCAACGCAAAGCTCTTGGAATTCGGGACTAGTATCAAGGGGACTTTCATCCCTCAAAACTCCTTCCTTGATCAACTGGTGTTCATCCTTCAATTGAACTTCGAGCTCATCTTTCCGCTTCACCATTCTGAAGGTATGTGTGCAGAGAGTATGAAATGGAAGATGTGGGAGCGATGAGGAATGAATACTGGATAGTGAATGGCAAAGTATATGGACCCAGCAGTGATAATAATAATAAATCAAACAAAGATATAAAATTGTGGCAAGGTTGAGAAGCTACTGATTTTGGCACAAGCACATGGAGGGGGAAGAAAGCTTATCGATAAAAGAAATCCGGATAAGACATCGGAGTTAGATGTTTCAACCGTCATCCAAATTTCGTAACTTCACCGCTTTCTGGCATTATCAAAATTTCCCCGGGAGATGTCCAATTCTAGTTTGGTACCAAATAGTCAAACGGTTGGAAGGGCAACCAAAAAGTAAACACCAACCTGAATGAATTAATTCACTATCCATCTTCATCAACTTTGAATAAAACGACAAAACATCGCCAACCTCGAATAAATTACAACAATACTAATGTTAATTGCTTTCTTTACTTAGATCAATTCAAAGATCTCCCTCTTCCTAAATATAATACTTTTGAAATCATGTCAGAGGAAAGCAAGTACGAAGTTTTGGAGAAGATAGGTAAGTCTTCAGAGTACCAGAAGTACTACCGTGGTTCATGTTTAATTTGTTACTCGTTGCGCCAACTCTTAAGTGAGACAATACTAATATACTCTATCTGATTCTGTAGGACATGGTTCTTTTGGTATCATTCGAAAGGTCCGAAGAAAGAATAATGGAGAAATCCTATGTAGGAAGGAGATCAACTACATGCGGATGTCACAAAAAGAACGAGAACAACTCCAAGCCGAATTCGCCATTCTTTCATCACTCAAACATCCAAACATCGTCGGATACTATCATCGAGAGCATCTAAAGTCCAGTCAAGACCTTCATTTGTACATGGAATATTGTGGCAATGGAGATCTTGGTAGAATTATTAAGGATTTACAAGCAAAGAACAAATATGCCGAAGAGGGCTTCGTTTGGAGCATATTCGCGCAATTGGTTTCAGCATTGTATAGATGTCATTATGGAGTTGATCCACCAGAGGTTGGAAGCAATGTAATGGGATTAGGAAATACCGCCAAACCACAAAAGCCACCGGCTGGTGTCATGATTCTTCACCGAGACTTGAAGCCCGAAAACAGTGAGTATCCTAACTATATGCAGTCATGTTTCTTATGCTAAACTTCATAGTCTTTCTTGGTGAAGGCAACTCGGTGAAGCTTGGAGATTTTGGTCTTTCGAAATTGATGGAATCTCACGATTTTGCTTCTACATATGTTGGAACTCCATTTTACATGTCCCCAGAGATCTGTGCCGCGGAACGATATACATTAAAGTCAGATATTTGGTCTTTAGGTTGCATTATGTACGAACTCTGCACACGAGAAGTTCCATTTAACGCGAAATCACACTTCCAGCTTGTGCAGAAGATTAAAGAGGGCAAAGTTACACCAATACCAAATATATATTCGCCAGAACTTGCATCGGTTATTAAGGACTGTCTTAGAGTCAACCCCGATCGACGCGTCGACACCGTTACATTGCTCAATCTTCCTGTCGTTAAGTTGATGAGGAAGGAGAAAGAGGTTGTTGAGCTCGGTCGACTTTTGCGGACGAAGGAAGAAATGGCGGCTAAACAATTCAAGGAGCTTGAAGAAAGAACAGAGAAGCTCGAGGCTCAGAAAGCAGCTATGCGTGCAGAGATTGATTCGTCATTACGAAGAGAATGGGAAGTCAAGGCACAGTTGGAGATCAATCGTTTGGTGCAAATAGAGGTGGAGAATCTACAAAAACGATTTGAAGAAGAGGTCCGAATCCGAGTTGAAGAAGAGCTACAAAGATCCGCCAATAGCTCTCGATCATCTAATCCAGACAACGATACTAGCTCAAGCTCTCAGACCGCTAAAGAGTTGAGCCCTTCACCAAGCTCGTTCGACTACCCAAGATCATCTGTTGGGAGCACAGGTGATGACTTTTCATCGACCACAGACTTCACCGATCACACCATGTCACCGGAGCCCAGCAAACCATTCAAGAAATCCACCAGAACGCCATTCTCTCGAGCGCAAACCATGTTCAATGTACATGGAACTCCCATGGATATTGAGATGGCCGATCCATCGCCAATTTCTATCGCCTCCTTGTCTCTATCTCCCCGCCGGAACAATGGAGCCAAAGCTCCTGGCACTAATCGAAACATTTTTGCTGCTGCAAACGCAAATGCTGAGATTCGCTTACAACCTCTTCTATTAGATTCTGATTCTGAAGATGAGGATGATCTTCCAGTGCCTTCTCCTACACGACCTAAATCTAAAAACAACCCATTTGCCAAGGGTGCTGCGAGGCCACATCTCATCTCACAGCGTACAGTACCATTACAAAAATTGAATACTCAGCCAAATTTTCTGGCAACCAAAAATCAAGGTGGATTGGTTAGCAAGAAGGAAGCACAAAGCCCAGTAGCGAAGAGGCTGTCGAGAATTCCAAGCATGACAAGTTTATCTGGCAGTGATACGGCGGGAAGTCCCACACGAAAGTCGAGTATGACGAAGAAATCGGAATCAGACCTACACAAACAGGCGATGAAGAATAATACAAAGACAGGAAGTGCACCAACGATTGGACGAACTCTGGTTGAATTAGCACAAGCTCGGGCTGGGGGAAGACCAGTCGAAATGAGTCCTAGTGGAAAGGGAAGATCATTTGGAGTGAGAATGGTAGAAAAGGAAAAGGGCGAAGGAAAATTGAGGGGTAGCGGAGGAAGCATTGGAGATATGGAACCAACGGTGTGGAACCCTGACAGGGATGAAATGCCAAGTCCTTTCTTGATCAGAAACAGATATACAGGGGCTGCAGGGCGTTCGAGATAATTTGATTTCAGGTTGCATTTGGTGTTGGTTCTATGCGGGTATGAAGGGGTAGCAGGAAACAAAATTGACAATCAAGTGGTGGTCATGATAACGAAACACACGCTATGACTAGCTTTTTTTTGTCTTTTGTAAACATGGCTCGCGAGGAGTGTTTGGCATATCATGGTTTAGTTTGGGGATCAAAGTGGTATACCGATTTGGCGTTGGGATTTTTGAGGACTTATTTTTTTTACATAGTTTTTTGTACTGTATCAAGTGCGCAGTAACTCAGTTTTACGCTCGGTTGGATAGGTTGGGTGGGGTAAGATTAAATTGGGATTGAATAATGATTGGGTACTTGAATTGGTTCTTTTGGGGTCGGTGAGGTGGATGAGCGAAGGGGAGGAAAGGGGAAGAGAATCATATGCATGAAATAGATAGTATAGGTCTTACTTTATGCAGGTTCTAGAAAATATTATACATGTATCATCAAAACTGTCGCAAGAAGTCAAGTATGAGATTGTTTCTGTTGTAAACGCCCCTTTGCTTTCCTCGCCTAAGTAAAGCCCCACTAATTAATCTCTTCTCAATACATGAATTTATGTATATGATGATTTACTGAGGCAGCTGAAGGGATAACTTGACTAAACAATCAACTATTTTTATCTCATCTCAGTACTACTCCATAAATCCTTACTATCTTTTTATTCACTAGGTACTTGAATTTGTATTACTATTTGTAAGAGTGTATAATAGCAATAAATCAATTAGTATTCTGTAGCATTAAGACTTTTTATTGTTCCCTCTAAACTATGAAAATTCTAGTCGTGTGTGGACTATCATGAGCCCGGGGCAAACCCGTGAATCCGATACCTCGTACCATACAGAGCCCTACACAGCGTGACTGACTGTAACACTATTCTGTATCTGTTTCTTTAAAGAGCTAGTGTAGATAGATGTAATGGTTATATATATATGTGTGTGTGTGTGTGTGTGTGTCTGTGTGTCTGTGTGTATGTATTTATATATCTGAATAAGGTTTCTCTTTGCATAAATCTGATGATTAGATAGACGGTTGTGATGGGGGAGGGGAGGGGAGGTGTATGTATGTATGTTTGTATTTCTTGACTTGATTTTATTGGATTTTGGAATTTGAAATTTTCGTGAGGAGGGAGGAGGAGGAGGAGAGAGAGAGAGATGATGATGTGATGTAGTGTGGTGTGGTGTGGTGTGGTGTAGTGAAGGGGTATACTTGAAAATTGAATCTTAAGAACTAAAAACATAAGATTGATAGTAATGATTATAGAATTTCTGTTTCGAAGATTGATTCATAATATCTTGTATGTTGTATGAGTGTCTGATCATAGACTTTTTTTACTTATTTCGTTTGAATGGAAATACATTATTAGAATTGTAGTAACTCTTCGATGTATTGGTGTGTTGATATGTTAATGTTTGCGTGAGTAAGTGAGTGAGTGAGTGAGTGAGATAAGATGTAGGTACATATAGTAATGCAGTAATTATTCAAAGTTTTTTGTTTTTTTTCCCTGGAAATTATTGAGGGGTGAGAGGTGAGAAGTGAGAGGTAAGAAGAGGTAAGAATGTAGATTAATATCCGCGGGGTGAAAAGAGAGAGAGAGAGAGAGAGAGAGAAGAAGAAGAAGATGATGAAATAAATAGATGAAAAAGAAAATAAAAACATAATTATACAATCAAATAAACGAGGGTCTCCTTTCGAGACCGATCGACCCTCGCATTTGTCAGATTGTTATAAGTATAAATAAAAGTATAATTACAATTATAATCAATATTAGGATCTTAGTCTTAGCAGCATTAGAATAACTGTACTCTATTTTCCATTTTCCCATTTCTGAATCTCTGAATCTCCAAATTTCTAACCTCTAAAAGATCCGAAATCATCAGTACCAGTAGAAGGAAAAAGAAAAGATGAGAGAGAGAAAGGAGATTGATAAATCGATAAAAGAAAGTGAGAAGTTGAGACGAGAATGAAAAAGGGAATACAGAGATAAAATAAGGGAATAGCAAGGAAGATAAAAAAGATATAAAAAAAGGGGGGGAGAAGGAAGGAAGAAGGATAGGTAGGTAGGTAGGTAGTTGGAAAATAAGAGAGAGGGGGATCCGGGCATGGAAATGGAAATGGAAATGGAAATGCAGGTATAGATAGATATATACATCAAAACGTTACAACATTACAATAAACCAACTCGAAACCAATTCAAATCGAATCGAATCAACATCAACATCCACTTGACCTGACCTGACTTGACTCGACTTGACTTAATTCAAATCTAATTAAACAAACAACTATTTAAAATAAGTAGCTGGTGCACTAATCATGATATATGACAAATACCTACAAGTACGTATACATAAATATCTAAACATCCCAATAAAACATACCAATACAAAATACCCAGATACTCAGACACTCTGAAACCTATCTACCCACCCAATCAATATCTTTTATCTTTTATCTCCAAACCATCAAACCATCTCATCTCATCCCTCACACACACACACACCTAAAATCATAAAAGCAATCAAATATCATTGCGAACATTTCCGAGTTTATGCATACGACGTATATATACTGCGCTTGTGTATGTATCTCTATGTGTATAATTTACCTACACGGCGGAAAGGAAAGAAGAAGAAAAATACAAGGTAGCGATCATCGATGAGATGAGATGTGATGTGATGTGATAGAGAAAGTTCATTACTATACTACAGGCTGTGCGTGTTAGTTCTGATGAGAATTTAGGACAGAGTATCAAGGAGGCCAACTTAAAGAAGACATTGTGATGAATAGTGAATCAAATTTGCTGAGATCAACACTAATATCATTTACATTTACTAAAATTCTTTTTGAAAGTAATATTGATATATAGAGGAGCGACGCTACTAATTCTAGCTATTTATTTATTTATTTCCTTTTTTCTTTCTTCATTATACTACCTAAATATCAATATTATCAATAGCGAGAACGCGCACTAAAATCAAAACGTATGCGAATTGCTTGCAACTCATTGGTTCATGATCCACCTGTCTGAACCACTAATTATTCTCCAAATCCACCCTCCTATGCGGCCCAGTCAGGTCATATTATAAGCGAAAGCCATAATTGCAAATATCCCCGTCCTACTCATTATTTACCGTCCCAAGGTATAAGCCATAGCCACCGACCGTATTTACCAAAATTCTCAAGCATAATTACCACTGTCAACTTAATGACATCCATTTATTAAGTTGTCATGTCTATGTCTTCGTGTATCCGTGATCGTATTCGTAATCGTGTTCGTGCCCATGTCTCGCTGCGCAATTATAGACGTACGCCATAATGTGAACCGTCTGTCTTACTCATTATCCGCCGCAGCCTCTCTCTCCTTATCCATCATTCCTGTTCTCAATTCACTACCAGAACCTCTACCGCCTCTATATGATCTTCGATTTTGGTAAAAGCCTCGGTCTCCTCTTCCACCGTGGAATCCACCTCGTCCTTGATCACCAGGACCCGATCTTCTACCCATCCATCTATCCCCACCATGAGGTCTATATGGAGGTCTACCTCTGCCACCACCTCTACCACCTCCCCCACCTCTGCCTCTGTTGATCTTAAAGTCAATTCTCTTTAATGGGTTCGTTACCATCTCAGTATCTGCGATGCCCAACTCTTCTTTCTTCTCTTGGTCATTGATAGTCCAAGCCTGAAATATTTGACCTAGCTCATCCACGCCCCGTAACTCATCAACCCAAGCAAGAACGTACTCAGCCTTAGGGTCGTAATCAAAAGCCTGTTTGACAGGGTTAAAAATCCGATCATTGCCTCGAGGATCATTCCCAACTCCGGCAACATATTGCCAATTGCCCCAATTTGAGCTAACATCATAATCAACCAACATGCATTCGTACCACTCTGCACCGATTCTCCAATCAATGTAAAGATGTTTCGCGAGGAATGAAGCGACATTTTGACGAGCGCGGTTGCTAGTATAACCTGTGTGATAACATTCTCTCTGAGAAGCATCAATGAATCCCATTCCAGTTGTGCCATTTAGAAATCTCTCAATAATCTCTTGAATTTGCTCTTTTGAAACACCATCTCTTGGTGAATCCAGCGTACTCCACTTTGAATGTGCATTTTCTTCATCCCTAAATCCACCCAATTGGAAAAGCTTGGGTCCAAATTTACGAGTGCAGAGACGCATGTAATCTCTCCAGAGAAGTTCGAAACGCACACCATAAGTGCCCTCATTTTCACCCTTGCCATACCCCTCGAGATCTTTGTACCGGTTATCAGAATCAGAACCATTCTCGAAGATGGACATGGAAGAATGAATCTGACGTGAAGTAATTGAGCCAAGAGCAAGGTATGCTGAAAGTTTTGTAGAGAAATCAGTACCCATAAGTCCATTGCGACTAGATTTATAAGCGTTAATTGAGCCAGAAATAATTAAGTGTTCGAGTCGCTCTTGCGCATGGGATTCACCACCCGTAAAAGGATGTACCGACAATGAATTCTCCGGATAGGATGGAGGATTCTTGATTAGTGGTTGCGCATTGATTGGTTTGAGAAGTGCACTCTCGATCTCTTCGTAATTTGTCGGAATCGTGAATGGAGAATGTTGGGGTGGGACATCGGTAGGGAAGGGTGGCAATGAATTCTTTTCAGGCTTTGGCAAAGCTGGACGGGGCGCTTCGCGAAGGGGTTCAACACTCTTGCGATAAGTGGTATACACGTCGGGAAGATCTTTTGGATCCTTAAATGGAATATCTCGACTAAATTTAAATCAGTAAAAATTTTGAGGGGTTCAAAATGGGGGATGGATGGGGGGGTGTCAGAACATACTCGTCAATTAAATATTTCTCATCTTGCCACAATTTAAAGTCAACACCAGCCTTATCGCAAATTTTCTCTGTTGAGCGCTCTTCTCGTTTCTCTTCGACTCCTTCTTCGGAAGTCATCCACACTGCAGAAACCTTGCTGCCGCCTGTTTTTTCGAATCCTTCGATTAAATCCTTCACCACCTCATCGACCATACCCACCCTAATAGCCAATCCACTCCCGATCTTCTCGAGACCACCTTTCACATCCCAAACACTTTCCGCTAGGAACTTCGCTCTGTGAGGACCACATCTCCAGAATGCGCCGATTTGACTTCTGGCCTCTGGGTAAGGACTCTTACTTCCATCTTTGGTGATAAATCCAGAGACTTCGATTTGTTGTGCGGCAAAAACATAGAGTGGGAGAAGATGTGTGAATCCATGATCCTTGCTATCAACGAGAGAATGAAGGATAGGGTTATCGCCCACTCGTAGGTCCCGGCGCATGAGATAAATCAAAATTTTGGAATGCGACATCTTTGCAATTGTGGCAATTTGGTGATGTCTTTGTTTGAGAGAGATGGAAGAGGTAGTCAAATCAAGAATTGATTTAGTAGTGGAACAGAGGCGAATCATGGAAAGATCCGGGGGAGAGGGCCGCCCAGTGGTATGAGATCAGACCGATTCACCCCACAGGTCCTGAGTCAAGGACAAATCAACCGTTTGGAATATGTCTTGCAGGAGCTTAGGGCAGGAGTGGGGTTTTGTGATGGATATTGAATTTTTGACGGACCAAAGTTTAAAAAGTAGTAGAGAAGTGGTGATTGTACTCGGATAGAATAAAGTAAAGAAGAGTGCGTGGTACAAAGTAAGACCATGGAGTGAATTGAAAGTTGGAAGAGGGAGAAGTAGTCTGGCCTGGGAGGGAAAAGGAGGATGGAGAAAAAAAGGGCAACCGAGTCCGAATATAAGAACTTGATTGGATGTCCACAGAAGATGAGATGAAATGAAGGATCAATCAACAATCAACATTCAACATTCAACACTCAATGATTTGGAATGAATGGATATAGTTTTCCGTGTAATTCCAGTCAAAATAATTCCAATCAAATCAAAACAATTCAATTCAATTCAATTCAATTCAATTCACCATATACCATGATCAATATGGGATAGGTATGTACCTAAGAAGAAGGATCTGTCTGTGGAAATCAAAAGTTAATGGAAAAAGAAGAGAGCGATGAAAGTAAAAGAAGAAAGTTGGTTAGTTCTTCAGTTTTTGAAGTACCTAGTACTTTTATGTACGGGTGATCTGGTAATTCATTTGATCAACTCATCCGAACCCGATTCGTCCCATTTCTTTTTCTTTCTTTTCTTCCAGAGAATATTTTGGGGATCGAAATTCTCTTCCTGGGTGAGTTTGGAGCGAAAGGTAGAGAGCATATAAGAAATGGTAGATGTAGTGTACCTCGGTAATGTTGAAGTAGATGTTGTGTTGTAATGTACTGTACTGTACTGTACTGTGCGGTGCGGTGCGGTGCGGTGTTGTGTTGTTGAGTTGTGTTGACGCGTGCATATGTTGCTGAACCAACGATATATAGGTAGGTAGAGAGGGAGAAAGGTAAGTAGTAGGTACCTTGCTTTTTGGATGGATCGATGGATCGATGGATGCATGTATAGATGGAGGCGATGGATGGATGGATGGATGAATGAACGGATGAATGGATGAATGGATGGGTGCATAGAATTTGGAAGATCGTTTGCTCATACATGCCATCCGAAATGAACATTCCACTCACTCGTCCATGGCTTGCTTTAATCATTCTTTCCCTTCCCTTTCCCTTTTCCCTTCCCCATCATGATTTCTCTCCTTCAATCATGATAGCGAGGAAAGCGATCGTACATTTTACCTCTTTTCCCTCTCTTGACCTCTTGCATCTCTTATTTTCCCTCCCGTCTACCACTTAAAATCATCCGATGTTCCTGTGCAAAAGTTGAGAGGTGCCGTTCTTTTGGTACTAAAATGATCGATTGAGGTTGGTGTTTGCTTGTCAAAAGACGATGCTCAAAACTATCGTCGTAGTGTAAGGATCGCCCCACTTTATCCATCGTGTTCAGGAACCAGCCTTACCGGATGCGGTTAAATCCGATCCCAGCTTTTCCGATGGGAATTGACTTGGATCAATCAAATCGCCTGAAAGCCTTTGGGGGACATGCTGCTTAATATTTTTTCCAATGCTGCTTTAGATGATCCATTTTCAAATCAGTCTTCAGTCTTCAGTCTTCAGTCTTCACTCTATGCTCTTACTCTTCAGTCTTCACTCTTCAGTCTTCACTCCTCACTCTTCACTCTTCACTCTTCACTCTTCACTCTTCACTCTTCACTCTTTACTCTTTACTCCTCACTCTTCAGTCTTCACTCCTCACTCTTCAGTCTTCACTCTTCACTCTTTACTCTTTACTCTTCAGTCTTCACTCTTCACTCTTCACTCTTCACTCTATGCTCTTACTCTTCACTCCTCACTCTTCACTCTCCACACACACACACACACACTCCTGCTTAGGCAGATAGGTAGGTAGATAAGCATCAATCAATCTCCTTACACTATGTACCTACCTACCTTACCTATCAACCACTCTACTACTTTACCACTTCACCTACGACGTACTTTGTGCACTGCCTCATCATTCACACCAAGTTTGATCAAGATATTTCTGACAGATGTATATATATATATATATATATATATACACTACCTTGTAATACATCTCAAGACATCTCTTATAAAAATACATACCACCACCTGTCTCATCATTCACACCAACTCATCAACATATCTCTTGCATATATCCCCCCACGCTAAACTCCCCTACAGTATCTATCTCATCAGATCCAGATCCAGATCCATCTAATCTACCATACCATACCACACATATTCTTAATCACATCACATCACATCACATCACTTCCTTCAATTCTCGATCCACGATATCTCTGTACCACAATCCCATCCCTTCCTACTTGGCATACCTTAGAACCCGTTCCAACCAACATGACGCTTCTCACCCCCCCCCCCTTACATATCCCTCACTCCTTACTCCTTCATGCATCGATGACCATTACACAGTACCACCGTAATAAAAATCGTAAACATGTCATTTGAGCATTGAAGATTCCTATGGATGACCCCCCTCCCCCCTCCCCCCTTCTCAATAATCTCGTTTATCTCTTTCCGAAATCATACAGATCTGACCATCCAATTCGGAGATATACATATATACTCCCTCGTATATACACTATAAAAAAAAACAACAAACAAAACAAAAGAAGAAGATTAAACCTCAGGTGATCACTCAACATCTGCAAGACGGTGGAGTACAGCATATTAATGCAACACCGTTCCAGATCGTGTCATCGGTATCTTGCATTAGTTTAATGTTGAAGCTTTCTTTTAGTCGATGATGATTTCATTAAGGATCGACTTTTTTGGGATGATGAACTAACTTACTTCAAGTCTGGATGATGAACTAACTTAAGTCTTCCGAGGTACTTTTTAGGTTTTTTAGATTTTTTTTTTTTTTTTCCAACGTCAAGGCATATCAAGGCATATCAAGGAATGTCAAGGAACATCAAGGCACATCAAGGCACATCAAAACACAAGGCACGTATGACAAAAGAAAAGAAACTTACTTACAATTCTCCAATTCCATTTTTTCATATCCAATTCAACAGAAGTGAAAGAAAGAAAGAAAGAAAGAAAGTATTTCTACTTCCTCCAGAGAGAGGGTACATTAGATTAATGATTAGTATCAGTCATCACTTATTTTGGAATTTACATTTATATCGCATTATATCATGTCAACTCAAGTCACTGATTCAAATCATTAGTCATACCAGTGCAATTCACATCTGTCTACTAAATTTTTTATACTTCTTACCTAACTATCTATTCATTTCATTCATTGCTTTAAAAAAAAAAAAAAAAAACTCATCTTCCTATCCCGAATTCTCCCTCGTATTCCATCCCGGGATAGACTTTTGTTCCGAAATCTATCCCGAATGCGATCCCGAAACCTTCTCGGAAATTCTAATCTGATTTCCTTTTTTTCCTCCTAGCCAGTCTTTTCACTTCATATTCTTCATATTCTTTATATTATACAACAGATATACTATACTATATCATATCAAATACCATACCATACTCCATACCATACCATACCATACCATACCATACCATACATACCATACCATACCATACCATACCATACCATACCATCAACCATACCATACCATACCATACCATACCATACCATACTACCATACCATACCATACCATACCATACCATACCATACCATACCATACCATAACCATCAAAATAAACCACAAGAAACACTACCAACTATATATCTACATACATACATACATACATACATACATACATACATAACACATATATATCTACATATCTACATATCTGCATATCTGCATATCTACATACATACATACATACATACATACATAGTTCCCAAAACCTCCCTTCCCCCCCCAAAAATAATCTTCACACCCAAACCAAATCCTCCACTTTTCACTCCCTCAACTTGACTTAACTAAACTAAACTCAATCATTTGATTTGCATTACTATCACTTCCATTCCTCAAAGCGTTTTTTTGATTTCTTCCTTTTATATTCTATCTTTGATTCTTTGATTCTTGTGGGAAAAAAAAAAGATAATCGTGATTATGAGTGATGGTTTATGAGGAGAGGTGTATGATGTAGATGATGTAATATGATGTAGTCTAGGATGAAATTCGTTACTTTTCTTTTCTTTCTTTCTTTCTTTCTTGTGGGTGAGCGACAGAGTAGTAGTTATAGCAGCAGTAGTAGTAGTTGTTGTTGTTGTCGCGATATAGCGCAATGCATGTTCCACGTTGAGTGTAGTAAAGTAAAAGTACATGTAAAAAAGTAAATGTGATGTGATGTGCTGAGTGAGTGAGTGAGTGAGTGATGATTTTCATATTGAAACATGCCTACTATCTACCTAGACATGTTCGCGAATGTATATGTGTGTGAAGATTTGTTTCATTTGAGATGTGTATCTATCTATCTATCTATCATATATTGACCAAACCAACTTTAACTGTGGGTGCAGGAAATTCCTCGTTCCTAGACTAGATTAGATTAGATTAGATCAGATGGTAGAGTAGATACTGGGGAATTTTTTATATATGCATGTATGTATGTATGTATGTATTCCTTTATGCGTCTTGATGATGAGATGATAGATGGATGGATCGTTTACATGCATCGTTTGCATGCGTTGCAGATGAGGTGTCGATCTACTATGAATATAGCTATGATATGATATGATATGATATGATATGAAATGATATATAATAAAATGACATGAAGTCATATGAAATAATACATAACATATACTTCAACTTCACGGTTCACACATCTCCCTATCTATTTGTCTGTTTTGTCTGCAGCGATGATATACATCGAATGATGATATCATGTAATCATATATATATATATATACTATTGTAGATGTGGTCTTGTCTAGAAATATTCTTGAGTATAATGGAAATGTCATTATGATTAATGTATGAAGGGAATGTGAGTATTATTTTACTCTTTTTCTTTTTGCACAAAAAGGGGGCAAAAAAAATAAAAAATATCAAAAATCGACAATAAATATTTTGGTTTCTATTCTTGATTTATCTTCCACTTCGTATTATTATTATTATTATTGTTATTATTACTATTATTATCTATCTCTTTAATTGGATTTAGAAGGCTGAAATTAGAAGATATCGAGTTGGATTTTAGTGTTGTTATGTTTTGGATCTTGAACTACTTGTTTATTGAGTAGTTAGTTAGTTAGTTAGTTAGTCAGTCAGTCATAAGATCAGAAAGAAGAAAAAAGAAAGAAAGAAAAAAGAAAAGAAGAGAAAAAAGAAAGAAAGAAAGAAAGAAAGAAAGAAAGAAAGAAAGAAAAGAAAGAAAGAAAGAAAGAAAGAAAGAAAGAAAGAAAAGAAAGAAGAAAGAAAAAGAAAGAAAGTAAAAGAAAGAAGAAAGAAAGAAAAAGAAGAAAGAAAGAAAGAATTGAAGTTAAAGTCATATATATCTATATATGATACTACAAATTCTTATCAAGTACCTGTGTACACTGTTGATTTGGCTTCTTATTTTTTGTGTGGAGAGAGGTATATATGCGTAAATGTGCATGATTATTGACCCAGCGAAATGAAATCCGAGTATGAGATCGGTTTGATTGATCGATTGTTAGGTTTCTTTTTACTTCGTTGGATTGAATTAAATTTATATGTTCATATACTCACGTATTCATATACTCATTCATTCGCTTATCCCCATGTACTTGTTCACCTCTCCGAATGGTTCATCTCACTCATCATCATTTTGAATCTTGATTTCCATGTGTGTGTACGTGTGTAATTTTTGATAGGAACCTCCTATGATATAATATGATACGTTATTGAAAGTTAACCATCATGAAAGTATCAACTCGAAAGGTCAACAGATAAACAAGATCTTGTCTCCTGATCTGATTTTGCGTATGCTAGAGCGGGTGCTAGAGCGGGTGCTGTATGTATGTATGTATGTAAATGTTTACGTATGTGATTTCAACAACTCCTTTCCCATTTCGAATAATCATACACCAACCGTGTTTTTTTAGATATGAGAATCAAGGATAGGATTCTCGGGGAGTATGGGAGTAGGGGAGCGGATTTCTTTTACATGAGTATCCTACTTTTCTCTGAGCGGGAAATTGCTGTGGTGGGCCATGGATAGATATCCTATCTTGGAATCTGGATATATATATATGTATGTGTATTGCACCGAGAGCTTTCCGGTAAGTGGCTAGTAAGTAGTAATTGATTCATAATTATTACTTTATCCCTATTTGTTACATGTTATTCACAGTCCTTGCTTGCATACTTGCTTGAAGTCAAATTTAGATTCGGACGGTCGGGGTCTTATGTTTCCTATCCTATCCTGGGGGAGGGTACAGGAGAGAGATTTATAGCTTCGTGAGTGATGAGGTGGTGAGGTAGCTATACTATGGCGTATAGGAGATCGAGGCCTGGGATGGGATGGGGGATTGAGGATAAAAGACCGCTTGGATAGGATGGGATGGTTCTCCGTTTTTGTATGAGTGCTATAATGGCTTGGATACTTGGGTTTCTGTGTATTTATCTACCTTTGAAACTTCTGGAGAGTCTAGAGAGTTTGGAAAGTTGAGGGAAAGGCGGAAGAGATTGTTATTGGTTTGAGTTTTCGTATTTCTGTGTTTCTGTGTATTGTAGGAACTCGATTGTACTAGAGATTTTGGGGAAGAGAAGGGAGGGGGTGTATTTTTGGTTCTTGGGGAATCGTATAGGTGGAGAGATATATGTTTAGATTGATTTGAAGTGTATGGAGGTTTGGAAAATTTACTGTGTTGTCAAGTAGGTGGTTAGGTAGCCAGGTAGGTAGATAGTTTCTCACATTCAGCGGGTATTGCTTTTCATCTCATACTCATGAATGCATATGGCAGTAGATTTAATATCCACTTTTGAGCTTCTTAAGCCCTCAAAATGGTTCATCGATTAGAATTTTCAACGCTCTTGATCCTTCTTGGTCAAGTTCCTAAAGCACCCTAGCACTCTTTGTGCTTTTTTGGCCTTTCGATATGGTGCAGACCATGTAATATATTGAACTTGAGTGCCGCTCTTTATTCGCTGAAGTATTTTTCTTTGGATGGTAGTGGAAAATCTCCAGCTATGTAAAACAACATAACAGAAGTGCTTATACTAGGGATACTTGCCTATCCCACAATGGACACTAAAATTAATTTTGTCCAGCACAAATAGTATTTTATATCCTCCCTTCGTTATAACATGAATGGTAAATCTTCACCGTATTCACTGCTTGAACATTCGCCATCCAAAACTTGTGTTTGAGCTGTTTTGATACTTATTGGTTGATTCGCTTACGCTGGGTTAACAGCCGCAGTTTTATCTAGCAACAGAATTAAATTGTTGGGGTCATATGTTAGAGACTTTTGCAGTTTGAAAGAATGAAGAGATGGATTTGTGGTATCTAAATTTTGTTGATATAACAGCTTTCTTCGTTTCTGATATTGCCACTATCTTATGCAGCACCGGGAGTCCTTACAACAAGCACATCTTTGCTCTTCAAAAAGACAATCGTTTACCTAGTATCAAGCATATTAGAGGTACTCAGTCAATCCATCACAGAATTCACAAAATGTCATTCATCTCAGATCTCGACAAAGTCCCCATATACGTCCCCGAACTCGGACCCTTCACTCCCTTCCACCCAGCCCTCGCATTCACCAAATTCTGGACCGCAACCGACGAGAAACTACTCCAAGAAGATTATCAAGACAAAGATTTTCCCATCCCAAAAGATCGTTTTCCATACACAGTATGCTATTCCTGGAACCTCCTCGAAAACGAGGCTTTGCATCCAGAATCAGATTACGTGTGGAGAATCGCCTACAAGTTTTTCAAAAAATCTCCATATGACTTGTTTCCTAGGATGAAAACGGGATCGAGTCTCCATTTGTCGGATAGGGGGTTTGTAAGCTTGTCGCCCAGGTATTGCGTGTACCAGGCGTGCAGGGAGATGTGGAATTTCTGTCTTACATCTTGCAATATGCAGCCCACTTCGTGTGTGTACGATGTCCGAAACCTAAGAAATATTCAGGAAAATCACAGCCAGAACACTTGCATTTCATCGAAGCACTATTCAAAGAGAACGTCACTAGAAAGTCCACTATCCTGAAAAATAACACCCGCACAATCCCCAAACAAACCCTAAAACTCCACCACCGAAGCGATCCAGATCCTTCACTCACATAAAACAACGTGATTCCCAATCTCAAAATTCTGACTCTGATTATTACCGCCTGAAGCCTTTACGCAAAGTTCAGAAATCTCTCTCCGCTCTCTACCTACGATTTCAACATCCTACTCCAGTTTTCCGCCATTCAAGTCGACGAGCGCGTCAGCGTCGCGAGTTTCAAACGGCATTGGAAAGTACAGTGGCCGCTCGAATTTCGCAGGAATGTGGTGAGGAAACATTGCTGTGGGTATGCGTATTTATATCGGGATACGCATGCACGGGAGCTGGTGGAGTTTACCGAGAGGGTTATTCCGGAGGGGTGGAATTTGAGAGATGGGGATGAGGATGAGGAGGATGAGGAGGATTCTGTTAGGAGTATTGTGCAGGGGATTGAAAGATGTGGGGGAGGCGAGTCAGTGAGAGATGTGGAACGATATGTTGCTAGTATTCGGGGGAGGGAATGGCATTGTTTTTCTGGGGATGGGGGGTGGCATATGGGTGGGGAAAGACTTTTATTTTTCCCGATTTTTATGAAGAGGTGGTGGACACGGGGTGAGTTTTCTGTGCTTTTGTTGAAGGAAAGAAGACGGGAGAGGGAAAGGGAGCGGGAGAAAGAACGGGGATTATGGATCGAGAGAGTTAGTGGATTATGTGAGAAAAAGGAACAGGAACAGGAAAAACAAGTTTGGACTGCTGGACCGAATGAGGTATATCTTGATCATAATGGGGAGTACGTGGATACGAACAGTGGAGAGAGCTGGCTCATCACGGAAGAGAAGAGTGAGGCGTTGAATGGATGTAGGAATTGCTTTCGTCCAGCTTGTTGTCAGGTGAGACGGAGGTGGAATGGCGTGTTTGTGAGGATTCTTGTTTGAGAGGGTGGGATGGGGAGAGTTGCAGAGTGGGTACTGAGTTTTGAGGCGAGGGGGGTTGAACAGTGAGTATGGGGAGGGGGGCTATGGGGCTGTTGATATTGATTAGTGGACTGAGATGTAACGGAAATACGTGTCATGTCTATTTGCATCTTTGAGGGTTTTTCTATTAGTTAGATCTATATGCATCCACCAAGCTTTCCTTTTTATTCCTGCAAGTCAAACATAGTCTTCTCAAAAAATTCTGATCTACATGAGATTGGTATAACATAGACATAGCTAAGAGACACCGAAGTTTACAACTTATATCTTCGATGTTTTTAGATAATTCGAGACGCGAATATCATTTCTTGGGCACTGAAAATTTGGTAGATGAAAGTGAACCCGCAGCCCGTAGGGTCGTATTGGCACGCTGGCTGGAGCTGGCTATAGACGATCAAATCGTGGCGTGCTATTCCTACCTAGGAAACACGGGCAGATAAAAATGCCGAAGTTGATGTAACGCCCCCCCCCCCCCCCCCCCCCCGAAGCGTCTTGTGTTCTCACTCGGGTCTGTACTAAGCTTATCCGGGGATTCGTCGCCGTGTCCCCTTTGACGTTACGAGGTTTTAGAAATTGACATTCACAAGTTGTATTTTCAGTGTTTTTGGCGCATTGCATTTTCTACATGTAAAATTTATTTTTAAATTTCTTTTAATTTCGTGAATATTGTTTAAGATAAGAGTAATGGCCCACCGAAAAATGCTCATCAGGGTATTTATCCATCCAAACTCCATACTCATGCTCATGCTCATGCTCATATTCATCCCATACTCGTGCATAAGTTTATAAAAAACAACCAAGAAACTCCAATCCAAACTTCCATTCACAAGAGCCACTCTTCCTTTTCCTCACCCATGTCCTAATATCTAACCACCTCATCGTGTTCAGCCAATACCCCTCCAAGATCACTCGCCTTCTTGCCCCCACTACTACCCAAACTCTTTCTCTCATCCGACTCAACTGTATCAATTCTTTCTGCCTCGAAATATCTAGCAGGTCTCTTCCTACTGACCGCATCTGCATCCTTGAATACCAATATACTTCTATTTTCTCTGAAAAGTCTATCAATATCTTCCAATGTTCTATCACTTGTCTCGGGATAAAACAAGTAAACAATTGGTACAAATGAGGCATTGAAAATTGTCCATATGATATAGAATTTCCATCTCAAAGACTCAATTCCAATTGGTGTAATTTCCACCACCATAAAATTGAAGATCCAGTTCGTGGCAGTTCCAAGTGCAGCACCTTTAGTACGCATGGCGAGAGAATTGATCTCGGTAGGGTAGAGCCAGGGAACACCTTGCCAACCGAAACCGAAGAAAAGGTAATAGACGAAGAAAAACGCGACAGAGGCAGAAGCGACTTCTTTTTGATGAGCATAGCCTTCCATTTCGTTGAAGCGGAGTAGAACGGTAATGAGCAGGTAACAGACTGCTTGACCAGCGGCTGCATAAATCATGAGGTTTCTTCTTCCCCATCGCTCTACATTCGGGATGGCGAGGAGCGAAGCGGCAAGGTAAGATACACTATTGCAAGCGGCGAGAAGTCTTGCAAGTGTGTTTGAGAGACCGACGGAGGAAATCAAGACGGTGGGGAGATAGTAGGAGGTAACGTTGATACCACTAAGTTGTTGCATGGCTTGAGTTCCACAACCCAGGACGAGACGACGGATAGTTGAAGTTCCAGCTTCTCCGGTTCGACCACGGAGAAGATCGAACCAGGAAACTCCATGTGCTTCTTCGTATTCAACGGCGTAGATAATATCATTTACGTCGCTACTTACACGATCGTCTTTGATATCGAGATCTTCGAGATCAGCAATGATTTGACGACCTTCATCAATCTTTCCGTGGGCGATCAACCAACGAGGAGATTCTGGAAGCCAAGGAACAGTGGCGAACAGGATAATGATGAAGATCAATTGGAAAGCGAGTGGGAATCTCCAAGTGACTGGACCGGAAAGGAAAGAAAATCCATATGTGACCCAGTTACTGAGAGAGAAACCAGCGATGTTGAGAATCATTTCGATGACGACGAGTTTACCTCGAAGACTAGCTTTCGAGGTTTCGGATTGCCAAACGGGTGCCGTGGAAGTATTCATACCATTACCGATACCAGCTATGATTCTTCCTGTGATCATCGTGGGCACATCATATGCCGCGATTTGAAGAATAGCGCCAATGGTCATGATGGTTGTTCCCCATAGAATAGACTTTTTACGACCGAGTCTTTCACCAAAGACGACGGCTGCGATGGCTCCTACGAAACAACCAATATCGTAAAGAGCAGTAATCGTTCCAACCAAAGCGGTTTTTCCATTGAGATTGAGAGTGTTGAGGAAATCCTCAGTGACGATGACACCACCTGAACTCGATTAGGAAAGATTGTAGTGAAGGGGCACAACAGACATAGTACATACCGAAAACACCTTGATCATAACCGAACAAAGTCATATCTGTTGCACAAGCAACCGTGACCCAGAATGTGAGCCATCCTCCCCTCATACCAAACCAAGGAGCCATTTTTTTTGAAAAGATCCGTGCGAAGTATATAGATTTACATGCAGTACAAAAAAAGTTCAGACCCAGTAATACAAAATATCATCTGATAATGAGAGAATGAATCAAAAAAGAAGTTCTTGCCAACAAGGGGAATAATCAACCCTTATATAACAACGACCAACAAACAGGACAACATGTGTGGAGAGGACAAATATCAATGAC